>BGPR01019292.1:0-29527 GCA_013235015.1 Araneus ventricosus
TTCATGGTTAGTCTATAAATGAATTTGCATGACAGGGCTGTACCAAGAAAATAAAGCAATAATAGGTCAGATATTGTATATAGGTGGTAATATTTCAAGAATTTTTACATCGATCAAAAGGTAGGAATAAAATTTTGTTAATATATTCAGTATTAGTTTTTCAAAAAAAAATAAAGCATACGTTTTATTCAAGAATAAAATAGTTGTGGTTCTATTAGTCTCTCGTTATTCTGAAAACCCAATGGTGATATATTATATTAAGCTAAACCAGGGTTATATTTGAACACATGAAAGTTCTTATCGTTTTATTGAAACGGGAGCAAAAAATTTTGTCTTAAAAGAGAAACAGCTACGTTTGGTTAATGTTGTGTTCAAGACCGACTAGAGTTTGTCATTTTGCCAACTATCCTCCATGAATAAACTAAAAAGAATTTTATTAAATAATAACCATACTAGTAACGGAAAACCACTGCATCTTTTCAAACCTCTGTAATGTTATTAAAATGTAATAATAGTCTGTCCAAGCCAGAATCTGTTCTTTTGTGTTGTGCAATTTATTGATGAACTACTGTGTTCGATGCAAGATTTAATTCCTTATTTAACTTTAATATTCTTGGAGATTATTTTATACAGAAGACTACTAAGAAATAAACGGATGGTACAAGAATTTTAAACATTTTCCTGCCTGTTTTGTTGATACTGAGAAATTGATGACATGGAAACAACTTTGATAATATATTATGTTGAAGTTATTTTTATTAATAAATGCTTAATGCTTTTAAATAATCTTTCACCTTCTGTGTATAATACCTTCCATTTTGTTTTAGAAAAGCATCCCGTTCCAATTGCCTTTGTTTATAAAATGAATTATTCTACTAGACGTTACAGGCATCAGTATGCTCTCTGCACATTTTCCTAATCATCTTATCATTTGAAGCGGTCTGCATGAATGCTCAATGAATGCACTGTTAATACCGTGCGGGGTTCTGCATAATGACCTGCTGTTAGCTGGTAATAAAGCTACGTTGAGCAAGCTACTAATGATGTCCACTATATAGCTTTTAAATTACCGTAGTAGGTTAACCACTTTTTTAAATGGGATGAATTATAACCTCATAAGCAGTCAATGATCTTCAAGCAAAACTGAAATGAAGGAAAGGGGATTTATTCAGGGTGCACAATAATAACCGAGTTAATAACTGTTGAATTGAAATTTTCCACGGAACTCACATTTTTCAATACACTTGAATTCAGTATGTATTTTGATAAGTGTATACACTGCCCAAAATCTGCAATACCTTGGAGATAAATTACTCATTCAAAAACTCACGCCTGAATAGAGCCAACCATCTAGGACCAGAGAAGCAAATTATCTAGTTAATAAAGTAAAAAAAAATTTATATTTCTTTTTCTTTCTAAAATTTCTGAAAAATCAATCAAAACGCGATTGAGACTGATCTGCAATATATAATTTTTTTTCGAATTTAAATATTTGCGATTTTGATAAAAAAAATTGTATACTTCTACAACTCTTCAAAATCAGTCTACAGATAAAAACATTTCTTATTAACACCTGCTGGTAAAATGTCATCGTAAAAGGAAATACTGATTCACCCGGCTGCGAGAAACGAATCTACAATGAATATCGTCACAAAATAATTGCTTCGGCTTAAAAGGAGGATTTTTATTTCACTTGGAACGATTTGTAATTGATAGTAACCATTACAGAAGTGTTTTTACAACATTAAATATATTGCAATATTATTTAAATAGAGTTGAAAATATTTTAATCGGTATAGAATGGGCAAGTGTTTAATATTTTGCATTTTTATAATAAAATTATAATATTAGGGATTTTAAATTATGAAATAAAGTTTAATTTCTGCAGAAATGATCTCTAAACAGACAAGGAACCGTATACGGATGATATATATTTTTGGTGATGAACAATATTATAATCATTTCCCTACTTCTTCCTACAATGAACATGCAGATAAAGCAATATAATAGTCAAATAATCTGCCTCGAGATCTAGAAATTATGGTACCACCTGCATTTGATATCTAAAAAAATAAAACAAGTTGAATCGAGATAATGGGTCTGAAAGTTCATCATCTAGATTTCATCCCTCTTTAGTTTTTTCCCTATATTCTGAAAAACTAATTTTAAACGACATAGATTTAATTTAATTTCAGTATATAAAAATTCTTACAAATGGTGTTTTATTTTTCTTTCTAGATTTAAAAAGGTTTAGATAATGATCTCAAATTTAAAGATTTTGAAAAAAATCTTAGTTGATAGAGGGCTATTATGAAGTGGGTACTAGGCTGATGCCTACTTTCTCAACCAAATTTTCTGGCTCTTTTTTCAGGCCTTATAATGAGTACTACAGACAATAGTTTTGGAGAAATAAATTATGTTTCATTATAGGAAAACTTTGTATTGGTAATCCACTCAATTTGACATCCATGAGATTTTATATTACCGCCTCAGTCAAAGAAGCAAGATGACCCTATTATCACAAGATATTCTGTAGATTATTCCAAGATAAACAGCACAATTACTCTAAATGCACACCAAAGATATCAGCATGTTGTAGAGTTAATTTAGTAGGTGAAAGCATTCAAGTCACAATATGCTGGCTTAAGGAGTGACTGTGTTTATAGGTTCTATATTATGGGCTATTAAAATATCACACCAGCTCATTTCACTGCTGAGACGTTCCAATGCGAGGGGCAATCATTCTCTCACTTTTGAGGGAAAAATTAGCCTTTATTTCATTTTGCTCCAAAACCAGTAAAACAATAATTTTTAAACTAAATTTTTAAATTTTTAATGTTCTAAATTAAGTAATCCAGGGTCGTCGAGATGTTCATATTTTACCCCTCAATTGGTTGTCCACCAATTGCCGCCACAGTCTGTAGTAGTTAAAAAATCATGTATTACGATTACCGGAAAAACCCATGTCTGTTCATTTCTTCAAAGGATCGTTCCCAACGAGTGGGGTAACTGCTCCCATTTTTGAGGGAAAATTAAATTTTAGCTTCATTTAGCTTACCAAAACCTGTAAACAAGCTGAATTTTTAAACTAAATTTTAATTGGTTGTCTCCCACCCCTATAATCCAGGTCATTTGGATACCTATACATTTTACCCCTCACTTTGTCCCCACCCAACGTCGCCCACAGTCTTATAAAAACTGAGGACATTGATTACTGAAAACCCATACTGCCCATTTCTTTCCGCTTTGGGATCGTCCAACGTGAGTGGGGCAATCGCTCCCTCTCACTTTTGAGGAAAATTGAAATTTTATTCTGATTTAGCTACCAAAACTTGCTAAGTTTAATTCTTAAAATCCAAATTTTAAATTTTAATGCTCCCTGTCTCTATAATCCATAATTGGTTTAGATGTCTATGTTATTTTACCCCTCACTTGTCCAATCTTAATTGCCGCCAAGTAGCCTGTGTAGTATAAAGATTGCTGTAGCTATTATCACTGCACCTCCGTTACCAGTCGCATTTCAGTTGATCGCCAAAGTACCTGATTTTATTTATACTGCCGCCTTCGCGACCGTTCTGTGCTGTTCGCCGGGAAGGTGAGTTTCACCGAAGCTTGCTACTATTTTATATTCAAGATCCCTTATAACGGTCAAACCTCAGACTGTATATACTGCATAAAAAAATCGCTTGGGGTGCGCGGTCTTCGCAACTGTCACAGGATTTGCAACAGCCTTTATTTTGCCAAAATATCTCGTTAAAAGAAACGTAGTTGCTATTAACAGCAATTAATAAAATTCACAAGAGATTACTATCAATCATCATAAATGTCAAAGGTTTCGTTGAACCCAGCTTGTCAGAATAAATCTAAACTCAACTCTCTGGCTTGAGTTTGCCTTTAATTCTAACAGGAAGTGACTGCCAGGTAGGAAGTGACGTAATTCCTGTAGAGTCTGTTAAACCCAGTAGTAGGAAGTTTTGAGGTCCCTTCAGAAGATTCCCTTTAATGCCGTGTCGTGCCAAATTGCCAAGTCGCCAAAATAGACGCTGCCCCTGGTCGCCAGTCAGCAATTGAATTTATCGCCAAGTCGCCAAGTTTGTCGCCAAGTCTAGCATCTCAGGGAAACGACTTTATAGCTTTGTAACATTGCTCCCCTCTTCAAAGACTGCACGTCCCGGCAGTCTCATTACATAGAACTATGATCAGTAGCTCTGTATGGAGCTAACCGATTTATATGGATGGCTTTTGGCTTAGCGTTGGGCGACCTCTGTACCCTGTAGACAACATCGTTCAGTTTCTTGACAATAGTATACGGTCCTTCCCAGTTCTGTTGTAACTTGGGACTCAGGCCTCTCCGTCGCTTCGGGTTATACATCCAGACTAAATCTCCCTCCTTAAAATGGTGGTCTGTTGCTCTGGAGTCGTAACGAGTTTTCATTCGTTCGCTGGCCAGTTTAATTCGCTCCCTGGCAAACGCATGTACGCTTTCCAAACGTGCCTCCAAATTTTTCATGTATTCATTCGGCGAGGAAGGCGTTTCACTCGGTCGTCCAAAGAGAATATCGCAGGGCAATCGTAGCGTTCGGCCAAACAGCATTTCCGCTGGAGTCAAACCGGTCACCTCATGTTCCGCACTCCTATAGGCCAAGAGGAAAAGTGGCAAATGCGTATCCCAATCTGTCTGGTTCCTCGAAACGAAAAAAGACAGATGATTTAAAATCGTTCGATTAAATCTCTCGACCATGCCATCGGACTCGGGATGTAACGCGGTCGTTCGAGTCTTCAGAATTCCCAAAAGCTTGCAAAGCTCAGTAAAGAGGGCAGAGTTAAAATTCGTACCTTGATCCGAATGCAATATCATAGGCACGCCATAACCTGAAATCCAGCTTCGTACGAGTTCTTCAGCTACAGTCATGGCTTCCTGGTCTGGAATGGGAATTGCCTCAGGCCACTTGGTAAAATAGTCCATTAATACTAGGACGTATCGATTACCTTTTGTTGTTACTGGGAAAGGTCCTAGGATATCCAAAGCCATTCTTTCGAATGGTGCACCCACATTATAGCGTTGCAAGTGACCTTTAGTCCTTGTTTTAGGTCCTTTTCGCGCTCCGCAAGCGTGGCATTCTCTACACCATTTTTCAACGTCGGCACGAAGTCGATCCCACTAAAATCGCTCTCGTGTTTTGCTTAAAGTTTTCATGACTCCAAAATGCCCTCCACTTGCGCTGTCATGAGTCTCTCGCAGAACTCCGGAATTCTACTCTTTGGGAGAATTAGTTGCATTGGACAGGATCTTCCATCATCACTCTCCCACCTACGGTATAGAACACCGTCCTTAAGATGTAAGGAGTCCCAAAGGGCCCAGTATCGTTTTGTTGCAGGACTCTCCGGAGCGATTTCTTGCCAAGATGGTCGATCCGCCGACATTAGTTTCTTCTCTAGAATTGTCTTAATAGCAGGATCTTCTAGCTGCGCCTTTTGGATCTCACATGAAGACCATGGATCTACAGATGTCGTTGTTAAAACTTTTACGGAAGTATCTATCTCTATTCCGAACTTTTTCTCGGCATTAGAGCAATGTTTGCAGCTTTCCCCAGGTCTTCGAGAGAGGGCATCTGCATTTCTGTGAGAGGTCCCTTTGCGATGCTGGATTTCGAAATCATACTCCTGAAGTCTTTGGATCCAGCGAGCTATCTGGCCTTCAGGTTCCTTAAAATTCAAAAGCCATCTTAAGGAAGCATGATCAGTCCGCAGAAGAAATTTCTGTCCATAGAGATAGTGATGGAAATGCTCTATAGATTTAACAATGGCCAGTAATTCTTTACGTGTGACACAATAATTTCTTTCTGGCTTACCCAAGCTCTTGCTGAAGTAAGCGATGACACGTTCCTCATTTCCAATGTTCTGGGATAGCACGGCTCATATTCCCTCATTACTAGCATCTGTATCCAAAATGAAATCTTTGTCAGTCCGGGGGTAGGTCAAAATAGGAGAAGATGTCAAAGCCTGCTTTAAACTATTGAAAGATTTCTCACATTCTTCTGTCCAATTAAAATTTGATTTAGTTTCAGTTAATTTATGTAGAGGTCTTGCTATTGTGGAGAAATTTTTCACAAAACGACGATAATAGGTGCACAGTCCAAGGAAACTTCTGAGATCGTGTATCGTCTCTAGACGAGGCCAATCAACCACTGCCTTAATTTTCCCTGGATCAGTTTTAACTCCTTCTGCTGAAATAACGTGTCCGAGATAAGTAACCTCCTTTTGGAAAAACCTGCATTTCTTGGGACTTAACTTTAGGTTGGCATTTTGTAGCCTCTGGAATACTTTACGAAGGTTACTTAGATGTTCTTCAAATGTTCGCCCTACTATTATAATGTCATCAAGATACACTAAGCAGGCTTCAGACGATAGTCCACGTAATACTGTCTCCATCAGTCTTTCAAATGTTGCTGGGGCATTACAAAGTCCGAAAGGCATTACCTTAAATTGCCAAAGTCCTTGTCCGGTGGTGAAGGCTGTCTTTTCTCTATCTTCAGGTCGGACCTCAACTTGCCAGTATCCACTTTTCAAATCCAGTGTCGTAAACCATTGACTTCCATTCAAAGCATCCAAGGTGTCGTCTATTCGTGGCAGGGGATAACTGTCTTTCTTCGTAATTTCGTTTAGTTTCCTGTAGTCAACACAGAATCGTGTTGATCCATCTTTCTTTTTAACAAGCACAATTGGCGAAGCCCAAGGGCCTGATGATTCCTCAATTATCCCATTGTCAACCATTTCTTGAACTAGATGTTCTGCTTCTTCTTTCCTTGCAAGAGGCAAACGTCTTGGGTATTGCTTGATTGGTGGATGATCACATGTATTAATTCTATGTTGGGTCATATTGCAACGGCCGACATCAGCATCACAGGTCGAAAACAAGTCCTGAAATTCATTGAGTAACTTCTTTACTGCTGTTCGTTGTTCTTCATTAAGTATTTGAAGATTCTCCAAAGTTTACTGTAGATGTTGTGCTCCAGAAAATTCTTGAGGACGAGCGACGATATCCACCACTGGGTCACAGGTCGCAATAACATCTCCTTTGTCCAGAATCTTGGGTTTATTGTTTAAATTCAGAACTCTAACGGGAATGGCTTCCATTTCCAAGTCAACGAGTGTGGCCGCCACAAGAACACCTTTCTGGGAGACTTGGCTAGGAAAGTTCGTTACGGCATATCTGAACTGTCCAGGAACTTCCGGAACTCCTTGAATAAGACATTCTGATCTTGCTGGTATTATAGTTCTCTTTTTCGCCAATACGGAGCACGACTTTGAATGCTGTACACTGGCTGAAAACAGAGGAATTTCCTCTCCTCCTGTCCGTATCTCGTTCTTCTCCAGATCTACTGTAAAGTTGAATTTTTGAAGGAAATACAGGCCGAGAATACAGGGATCGGTGATGTCAGCTACGTAGATTCTGTGATGAAATTTTCTCGAGCCACATTCAATGGATGCATCCAGTTTTCCTCGTATTTCCGTTTTTTCACCAGTGGCGGTCTTTAAAGAAATGTTAGGAGCCGTGTAAATAAGCTGTTCCTTCAATTTTTGTGCCAAGTCTGTTCTTAAAAGAGTGACGTTTGCACCTGTATCCACCAACATCAAACACTGGATACCACAGATAGATCCTTCCAAGTAGAGTCCATTTTTCTTCCCGCTAAGCGAGGAGACTCTCGGTCCTTCTTCAGGGGCTCTATTCAGAGAAGGCAGCCTTCGCCCCGCAAGACTGCCGTGCGTTAGTTTTCCTGGTTCGAAGTAATCGCCTGGCACTCCCTCTGCACGTGCCCCTTCCTGTTGCACTTCCAGCAAGTGACGTTCGGGTTTCGCCGAGGAGTGTTCTTCCTTCCAGAAACACTAATGTTTAATAATTTTTCCAACCTGTTGAAGAAGAATTCAAATTTATCATCTCTTTCTCTACTCGTATGATCTTCCGTCCCCATTGATCTGACGTGTCTGGATGTCTTGGAAACAGTTCTCGCGGCCTCATATTTCATACTATAAGCCAGGGATGATTTCAGATCTTTTGCGTCCATCAATCTGGTTGAATGTTGCGTGTCTTCGTCTCTGATGGCGTCGACGAAGTACTGAGCTGCTAAACTTCCCCGAACATCCAGAGGGCACTCGGCGTAGGCCAGGCTCATTAGTCTTTCCACACCGGCAGCCAATTCTTGAAGGCTTTCTCCTGGTTTCTGTCTTCTTGTTTTCAGTTCAGTTCTATAAAATTGTGTCAGGTGGCTATCTCCAAATCTAGATTCCAAAGCTTTCTCGACCGTCGTTAATTCTGTCAACTTATCAGCTGGAATTCCTTGAAGAACCTCCGCCGCTGATCCTCGGATGTTTAACATTGATTGAAAACAAATGGAATAAACATATGTTTTATGACAAAATTTTTTTTATTTACATATTATTTACATATTTCTTGATTCAAAAACCCTCTTGGTAAACAACAATCCGTGTGAAGTATTTTTCGTTGCTTAACAATTTTATTACAATTCAATAACCATGAAATTCTCAGCTTGTCAAACGTAAGTTAATATCTCAAAGGAATTTTTTTTCGAAATTCTAATTAAAACAAAGCACTTCTCTGCTTGTCAAACGTTGCGAAAAAATATTATCAAATTATATCATCACGATTGCAATAAATAGACAAATGCATCGTGGCGTCGAAACTATATCACGCGCAAGATATACCACTGCCGTAATTTACTACTATCTATTAAAAAACAGAAATTAATTTGAAATATATGATTAATATAATTTAAAATTTCTCCAGAACTATTGATCATAGTGAGATAAATTTTATATCAATCGATAGAAAATTTTATTTCACTATTTTAGAAATATTAAATTTGAAATTCGAACGACAATTACTCTTTTAAATTTAAAATTACTGAAATTTAGGTTCTCTAACATTGAAATAATGCTATTTAACCTCTCGCAGTGCTATGGCGCTAGTTTTAGTGTTAGAGAGTCACTAGAGAGAGCGTTACCGAGAACCGAGAGACATGTCTGGCCTTTTATATTAGTAATTAACCATCAAGTTACTTCAATACATGAACAAAATAAAACTACAGTGGTACCTCCCTTAACGGACACTCCCGAATAGCGGACACCTCTAATTAACGGACATTTTTACGAGTCCCAGTCCTTTTATATAGGACAATCCATGTTATTCCCTCTGGATAGCGGACACTCCGAATAGCGGACAGGTATTTTTGAAAAACTTTCAATTATTTTGGCAAACATTTCAAAATTATTCTAACAAGCAAGCTAAAAATATTTTTATGCGTCTTTATAACGAACTTTTCCAGACTCCTCCCTTCCGTGCTTGACACAATGAAATTCGATCCTAACAAGCGCACAATGGCATTCTTCTGCACCCTCACCCTTTCTTTCTTCCTATTCTTCCAAAACTCCTTGTGCTTCTTGGAATTTAGAGGCGCGAAAGCTGTTCTGGGGAGCTTGGTCGTTGGTCACTGGCGAGGCTAAAACTTTACTTGTCTATTCAGCTTAGTGCGACAGTGCAAACTGATTCAGATCGTGTTAAAATGGCGTCGAAAAGGAAGAGATTGAATTTGAAAGAAAAAATTGACGTTTTGGAAGTTGCTGAAAAAGAAAAGCTGAGCATTCGTAGCCTTGCCGAACGTTCCCACGTTGTTATAACGCAGATTAGTGAACTTTTGAAGGATAAAGAAGGAATTCGAAAAATGTGGGTCCTGGATTCGAACGAAAATTTGAAGTTTCGTAAGACAGAAAAGCGAAAGACAAGCGAAATTGACGAAGTGTTGATGAAATGGTTCCGTTCTGCTCGTGCAAAGAATATTCCTGTAAGTGGTGTTTTGCTCCAAGAAAAAGCCAGAGAACTCGGTGAAAGTTTGGGATTAGAAACTTTTAAGGCCTCTAATGGATGGCTGGAAAAATTCCGGACACGTCACAACATATCTTTGAAACAGATTTGTGGCGAAGAAAAATCTGTAAATCCAAACGAAGTAACAGATTGGATTGGAAAGCTTAAATATTTGCTTAAAGGGTACGATGACAGAGACATTTTCAATGCCGATGAGACTGGCGTCTTTTAACGCGTCCTTCCGGGCAAGACCTTATTTTTAAGGGTAAAATATGTAGTGGCGGGAAAATTTCAAAAGAGCGGCTCACTTACTCTTTTGCTGTGTTGCAACATGCTGGGAGACTTCGAAACTCCAGTTGTTATTGGAAACGCTGAGAAGCCTAGATGTTTCAAGAACATTGATGTACGAAAACTTAGTGTTTCGTGGAAGTTAAATAAGAAAGCGTGGATGAGCACTGAGATAATGAGCGATTGGTTGGTGGAGTTAGACAACAAAATGAAAAAAAAAGAGAAAAATCATTCTGTTCATGGACAATGCTACTTCCCATCCTGATGATTTAAAGCTCAAAAATATTAATTTAGTTTCCTTGCCTCCTAACACCACTTCGATGCTACAGCCACTTTATTAGGGAATTATCAGCAGCTTTAAAGTAGGATACAGAGAGCTGCTTCTGAGACATGTGCTTTCACAGATTTCCTCCAGCAAATCCAGCTAAGAGTTGTCAAAATCGTTATGTGGTTTGGATGCAATTTCCTGGTACGTCAGCCCTTAAAAAGGTGGAACCTGGGTGCGTTCTAAAATGTTTTCAGAAGGCGGGATTTTTGAGTACAAGCGAAGTGGCAACTGACAGTACTGCTGAGAAAAACGAAAACGAACTTGCGGATCTAGTAGCCAATTTGGATTCAAATGTCAGCGTTGAAGAGTATGTCAAGATCGACGGCGATTTATCCATTGAGGAAGAAAACCTGCATGTTTCCAATTTCATTCATCGGGACACCACTGAAGCACTGGCCCTTTCTGAGGATGATGATGACGAATCGCCAAGGGAAGACTGCAAAATCAAAGATTATTCGGAAGCACTGAAATACAGCGAACAATTAAAACAGCTCTTTCTGAACAATGAAGATTCCGAGGGACTAGCAAAGCCAAATCCTATGAAGATTCACCTTGAAAAACAAGTTTGCTGTGTATAAAAGAGAAATCAAACTTTGTCAACAGATTTTTTTCAACTAGTAATTAAAATACTATGCAATGTATTTTCGGATTATTTAATGCAAGATAAAAGGATTAGCACACAATTAAAAGGTAAAGTAGTAAATAGTTATTCTTTTCTTACCTAATTAATTTTTCCTTTTTAATTAAAATTGCAGGCTTAATATTCAATCAAATATCAAACAGAAGTGCAAAAGCTTTTTTAATAAAAAGGTTGTCCTCCCCAATAGCGGACACCTCCTAATAACGGACAAAACTTTTGGGCCCGTGACTGTCCGCTTTTCGGAGGTACCACTGTACAAAAAGATTTTAAATTATTCTCACAATTAATTTATAATTTATTTTTACAATTTTATTATTTTCTTACTTGTTTGCTGTAAATATTTTTCTCATCTACAGTTGACCTTATCTTTTGGGTGGATTATATCTGCTATTCTGATGTGCATCTCTTTCTTCGCTCTCTACAATAGAGAAGAATCTGTTTGGGAAGTGGCTGTCTACAACGGTGTTAAAGATATTTTGTTTTCTTGTGGTTTCTCGTGGCTTATTTTTGTTTGCGTTACAGGGCAAGGAGGTTAGTTGCAATGTTTTTTACTAGTATGTTTCTCGCATAAATTTTCAGAGCATCCGTTGATTAAATTTCTACATACAATTTATAAAGAAATTGGAGTTCCAAGGCTTATTAAAGTGTTATACAAGATCTCCTAATATCGATTCCTTTAATGTATGTTTTTCAATGCGGTATGATAAATACGGTTGTTTGAATTATAGTGATTATACAAACACTAGAAAATCACCTGTAATGGTTTGACGGGTGTAAATTGCCTCTTCATTCGAGAGATTTCCCTTCAAATTTGACGTGTTTAAATAGATATATATGAGAGAGAGATGTTTAACATTGATTGCAAACAAATAAAATAAGCATATGTTTTATGACAGGAATTTTTTTTTATTTACATATTATTTAAATATTTCTTTATTCAAAAAAAACTCTTGGTAAACAACATTCCGTGTGAAGTATTTTTCGTTGTTTAATAATTTTCCTTGTACTTCAGATGTCTTTTTGTAAATTTTAACGTGATTGGGAATCCTAGACCTTGAAAGTGCAACATAGAGCTGTCCATGTGAAAAGACAGGCTCATCGAGGTAAATTCCAACACGATCGAAAGTTGACCCCTGCGATTTGTTGATAGTCATCCTGTAAGTTGGAATTAAAAGGAACTGACGGCGGTTGAGAACGAATGGTAGATTCACGTCAGTGGTGGCTAATTTAATTCTTGGCAAGAAAACAACATCGCCACGATTGCATTCAGATACAATTTGGCGTCCAAACTATATCAAGCGCATGATATGCCACTGACGTAATTTACTACTTTCTATTAAAAAGCGAAAATTAATTTGAAATATAGGATTAATAAAATTTAAAATTTCTCGGGAACTATTGATCGTAGCGAGATTAATTTTATATCAATCGATAGAAAATTTTATTTCACTATTTTAGAGCTATTAAATTTGAAATTAGAACGACAATTACTCTTTTAAATTTAAAATTACTGAAATTTAGGTTCTCTAACAATGAAATAATGCTGTTTAACGTCTCGCAGTGCCATGGCGCGAGTTTTATTGTTGGTGACGTCAGAGCATTACCGGAGGATCTGGGCTATTATATTAGTAATGTCTTGCATTCCATAAAAAGGATCAAATTCCGATCGAAGTTTTGTTTCACTGTTTCCTACCAGAAATCCTGACGAAAGAATAGAAAGCAATATTTCATAGGAATAATCACTTTATAACCATAAATTTTAAAATTTAATGGTTCAGTTTATTTTGTGAATCGGTAAGTAATTATAAGGAATTGAAATATCCACTGCAGAGAATTAACCATAGTAATTTTTTCTACTTGAGTCCTGTAGCACTCTGATTTTTGCTGATAATCAAACATGGAAATAATTTCAATTGATTTCGCAAGTTTAACTCTTTAATCCCGAGGCGACTTTTTTCTTCTAGCCCCTTTAAAACTGGGAGTTTTTTTGGAGGAAGAGACATGAATTGGACTCTTTCCACATAGGTGGTCATTTACCCCACCATTCCATCCCTGCTATAACCTTCCCTGAAGGCGCGCGGAATTGAGCTGTGTTTGGCAAGGATAATTGGACCCCCTACCGAGTTTAACTCCTAAGCGATCTCAGAACCTCCCCTCCCCTCAAAAGAAGGCAACCGCCTCAGACCGGTCTTCATCACTTTTAAGGGGAGATTCTTAATGCAATATGATAAAAGATGATAAAACTGTGTGCCAAATTTTATCCACCTAGCTATTCAAGTTTTTGAGTTATAGTGTCCACATGAACGTGGACAGACAGACAGACTTACCGAAGACGGATTTTGTCCAAAATTTGAAAGAAACCTACAAATTATGAGTAAAGATCGCATACCAAATTTCATCCTCGTAGCTCTAATAGTTTTGTAGTTATCGTGTTCACAGACAGACATAATAACAGATCTTAGACCGCCCGAAACCGCCTCGCTCGGTGTGAGAGGGTTAGACGAAATTATCGCATGCCGTTTATAAATTTCATTGTAAAGGCATGAAAATTACTGCAATCTGATGGAATGGAAAAATGCATCTTCTGTTTATCCCCAGATTTTTCCAAGACATATATTTCAATTGTTGAAATTTAATTTTTGGGCAAACATTTTTGACAAAAAATTTTTAATGTATTATTTCAGGCTTCCTCACTTTTCATACTATAAAAGCGGATATTACATGGTAGCTTGGTATTTCTTAGGCTTCTTTCACTTTTGACGGTTTCTACCGGACGCAGCAAAGTCGTCCGGTTTTTCTCCATCTTATTTTTACTTTCTCGTATACGATGTATACGAAGAGAAAGTATTGTAATCGTCAAAAAATTCCAACTCGAGATTTTGACCAATCTTCACGTTTTAGACCTCTGTTGTGGAATTTTTGTTTGAAATTATTATTAACAGTTTGTTTACATTTAGTACTCTAGATTCAAAACTTGTATACAATGCTCCTTTACAAAATTTTATTAATGAATTAACATTCCACAATTACCAGCGTATGGATATTTAGATTAAGATTTTTGAAATCCTTGAATAGATTTAAGAACCTTTAAACATTTACTAATCAAAACTTTTTAGATCATTAGTAAATTAAGTATTTCAAATGGAAATTTTCACCTTCAAATATTTTAAAAATTAAAATACTCAAAATGACACTACACCTGTTGCTTAACAGACACTCAAATTCACTGCTAATTAACTTCAAGATGAATTTCCACATATATCAACAATCCTAAAATCTCATATCTTAAAATTCAATTAAACATCAAGCAATTCATAAACAAATAAATAAAATCTCCACTCAATGAATCTCGTAGCAACAGGCATAAAGTGCATTCTCAACTTAATTTCTATTCCAAATATCCTTAAAAATAATATCCATAATTAAAAAACAATATAAACTTAGAAAGTGATTAGCTTAATTCGTTGTGTTAAGTTAAAAGTTTTTTAACCTGCAATAACCCATATAATTCAATCTTTCTCAGTGCTTAAGTATTTGATAAGTGAAACAAAGCCAAATTTTAAATCTAATTAATTTATTAAGCAAATTACTGCACATAAACATACACATATAATATTGACACAAATAAAAGAATTCTCAATGTTCGACATCAACACATTATTCTTTTAAAAGAAGTAAATAGTAGTAGGGTCGACCCTTTCTTGAACAGATTTTTATTCATATGTTCATTAATAAAACCAAAATGTTACCCTAACAGCCTATTCAATTACTGATTTATTAAGTTTACCATGTTAAGGATTATACGAGTGTCCACCTCCAATTTTAATACTAGTTGGTATTTAAGATTATTGTGAATATTATCCCCATAATATGTTTACTCAGTCAATTATATATATTTACACTAAACACACATAACTCTTCTCATTATAACAGGTAAGTTATTCATATGTAAATAGATATTGACATTACTTCTAAGCAATACACATTTGATTTATTTATAGCAAAGATTCCCATTTACTGAAGTCTAATCATTTCAATAACAATCCTGCTGTAAATATCTTAGATACTCTATATTCAAATCTGATAAAAATAACGCCCATTTGTATGGATTTTTTTACACATTCAAAATAGGCACAAATTTAAAATACCATGTAGTATAATAATTTTAGCATTTCTATAAACCTTTTAATTCATATTACATTATAAATTATAACATGACAATTCATTTAAATTTTTAGATTTTCATCCTCATTATGATCTTTAAATTTCTATTCTATTCTCGAACTTAATAATTTTGATGTCTAAAATTATACACTACATTTCTTACAAACTAAATTTTTTTTACCATGCTGAATAATTTAAACCTTCATGTAAAACAGAAAAGGGAATGAAATTACATAATATTACACGTTCTCAATCTAAACAAAATCCAAATTTCTGAAGTATAAAGCTTTACATGATCTTAGAAAATTTAATTTTTTATCATGCTTATTAAGTTTAGTTTAGTTAAAGCCTGTATGATAAAGAAAAATACTCATTTTAGGCTAAGCAAATATCCCCATTTAGAATCCAAAATCTCGATCTTTTAGACAGTACAAGAATTTTAAATTTTAAAGAATACTTAACTTTAATTGTTGATGGCCGCTGGACGATCCGATCCCTTTTCCTTCATTTCTGAATTTTAGGCGCCAACAGTCAGCAAAGGGAGGGAGGCGACGCTCAGATATTGGTGCAACAGGTAGACTCCTTTTTTATCACACGGGGCTTTGGACGCCATGGATTACTTTTTGATGTTCGCCGGATGTTTTCGCGCTGAGATCAGGGGATCACACGGGGCCGGGTTGTTGGTCATCCCTTGTCCTGAATTTTCCGAAGGCTGGAGGATTATGCTTCTTTTAAAGGCACGTCTTGCGCATTTTAAACTTGATCATATTTCATACTTGTGATTTGAACACCACGGATCACTTTTCTTGTTGAAATTCGCCGAATGTTTTTTGCGCTGAGAGCAGGAGATTTATTTCTATGAATTCGCACGGTAAGCCCAGCCCTGATACCGGGAATTTTCGCTTGTCTCTTTGGCACCGCTGCATACAAGGCCCTTCGCTCGCAAATCGGGCACAAACGATCGCATTCATCTCCGCCTCGAGAGTTCAAATGGGACTTCGCGAGTTCTAAACTGCTCCGGATAACGCTCTTCGCATCTCCCTCTTTTCTAAAAAAAATTCTCCTCCTTAAATTTTTCAAGTCAAGTCCCAAATTTTTTAAGTCAAGTTGAGAGAGACCCTTCTAAATCCCAAACACCCCATTTAAATTCCTCTTGGGACGCCCTTTTTGCCAAAATAATCCCTCTGATCTCTCCAAAATCACAAAAATCATGCAACCTTCGATTCTAATTGGTTCCAGGGCGAAAATTAATCACACCTCTCTCAACTTGAAACCAATCAAAATCACATGCAGAGCTCTCCCTAGAAATATATCACGTGGGGCAAAGCGGTTCTTGAACTTTTTCTAGCGACAAGGGATTATTATGTGTTGACATGATATTTAACCGAGCCCCCGCGCGAATCGCCTCACAGGTCGAAGATGAAAGAAATAGAGATCGTTCGCTCCTCTGCTTCAGTGTCATAACTTTTAGAAAGGAATTTTACAAGTGAAATCTTGTCACGGAAAGCGCAGGAAAAAAGCAATAATTCTCCCGAATGGGTTTCTTTTTGTGGGATATTTCGAATACAGAGCCAGCAGGGTCAAAGGTTTCTTATCTAAATGTTCGCCAGCTGCAAAATGTGTGGGAATTACGAAATTTGGAACAAGGACCCCCAGAATTTATCCGCCGGCTGTTTTTAAAAGTGGAGAGGGAACATTTTTAGGCTTAAGTTATTCTGTTGTTTACAAGAAGGTTGTGGCAAAAGGGAGACCTGGGAGAACATGGGAGGTCTCTCCCAGGAAAGGATCAATGCACGCTGCTGCGCTCAAACTGAGATTTTACTTAAACGAAATTAAAAATATTCCTTAATTATAAATTCTTAATTCTTCATTTATTTAGTTGAATACTAAAAGAATTTGATAACCGATTTTTTTGAGGGATGAAAAAAAATAAAAATATATTAAGAATAATAATTACATGAACATATAAGAAGAATAATCAATGAATTTATATGCATCATGGCTGCGCGTCAGACTTTTTATCATTTTTGCAGTTAATCAAAGGATACAATAATCGATTTAAAGAATAAAAATAAAAATAAATAATAGTTAATTGATTTCATATTATACACGGCTGTGTAGTTAATTAACTTAAGACACACTATCTTCTAGAATTCCAACAGTCTTTAGAATTTTATAAATAAAATATTCCAATTAAGTTTTTCATGATTTAATTAAATTCCATCCCTTTATAGAATTTTAACAAATAAAATATTTCAATTGGTTTTTAGTGATTCAACTAAACTTTACAATACCTCCCTGAGTCCGAAAAACACAATTTTGGAATTA
Source organism: Araneus ventricosus (assembly GCA_013235015.1). Classification (NCBI taxonomy): domain Eukaryota; kingdom Metazoa; phylum Arthropoda; class Arachnida; order Araneae; family Araneidae; genus Araneus; species Araneus ventricosus. Next base: position 17,629 of record BGPR01019292.1, read on the forward strand.
TATCTGTCTGTCTGAGAACACGATAACTCGAAAACTATTAGAACTACGAGGATGAAATTTGGTATGCAAACTTTACACATAATTTGTAGGTTTCTATCAAATTTTGGCAAAATCCGTTTTCGGTAAGTCTGTCTGTCTGTCCACGTTCATGTGGACACTTTAACTCAAAAATTTGAATAGCTGAATGGATAAAATTTGGTACACAGTTTTATCATCATGAATGTAGGTCCGTGTAAAATTTTGGGCCAAATGCGTGAAAGTGTTGACTGTCTGTCGGTCTGTATAATCACAAACTTGTGAACACAATAACTCTTTAAGATAATGACTTAGATATATGAAATTTGGTATGTGGCCTTCTAACCTCAATTGCAGATTTGTGTCCAACTTCCGTTTCAATCCGTTAAAAGGAAGGTGTTCAAATTGCATATTTGGTTCAAAATGCACATTGCGACTGTGTGTTGGCGAGCGTTTCGCTTATTTTATTTAAGTTAGTATGGTTGGCTTTTGAATTTGGCCGTCCACGAAGGAAATTGTAGCGAACGGCAAACGCGCTCTTCGGAAATTATGGCAACCCCTAAAACGAAACTTCGTTCTGACATTCTCCGCATGGACGCCTGCGATTAACCAGAGGTATGTTGCAATCTTGTGTGATGTCTATAGTAAGATTTCGTATTCAAAAACGTTAAATAAAGTTGTGGTACCCTCAGCGCGAGTAAAAATTGCGAACATATGCATTCCTATTTTTTTTCTCAAAATACCCAGGCCTTGGGTAAATACCCCAAAAATATTTACCTACCCACTGGGTGTTTACCGACCCCACATTACTGGTCGTATGCGAGAAAGTTTCGGGGTGGCCACTCCCGCTGGTTGACTTCACATTAGACGATTTCTCGCCGTCCGCAATTGAGCGATCTCTCTCGTTTCTTAGCTGTTTCAGTACGGATCGGAAGCAAGTAGCAGCAATAGTCTTTATATAGCCGTTACTGGGCGCATCCATTAATCAAAACAAACGAAACTATATTCGTCTCACTGTCAATATAGTCTTTATATAGTCGTTACTGGGCGCATCCATTAATCAAAACAAACGAAACTATATTCGTCTCACTGTCAATATAGTCTTTATATAGCCGTTACTGGGCGCATCCATTAATCAAAACAAACGAAACTATATTCGTGTCACTGTCAATATAGTCTTTATATAGTCGTTACTGGGCGCATCCATCAATCAAAACAGACGAAACTATATTCGTCTCACTGTCAATATAGTCTTTATATAGTCGTTACTGGCGCATCCATCAATCAAAACAGACGAAACTATGTTCGCCTCGCTGTTTGAAGAACAAGTTCTGATGAAGAACAAGATGAAAATAAGTTCTTAAATTTCCGAGTGGCTGTAGCATCCATTGAGGAATTCCAGAACCGGTACAAACACAACACTCTACGGTAAAATATTAAATTTTTGAGCTGCATTCAACCGATAGAAATGGTAGCTGTGACTCTCAAATAACTCTTATTTTTAAATCTTAATTGTTTATGTTTAAAAACTTAAAGAGTTATAGGATCTCTAACAAGGAAAAAGTAACTCAAAAGTAGAGAAAGTACGATTATTTATTACTTAACTCGTGAAAAAGTTATTCAAAACATTACGACTAGATGGGGTTTATTGAAAGATTTAAGATTTTAAGAAAGTTTAAAGAAATCTGTGTTGTCGACAAAGAATATGAAATCTACTATGGTTTTATGGTCTTAACGATTGGAAAGCTTATCGAGAGTGCACACATATATTTGTGCAATAAATACTTTATATTTATTATGGTTTTGAATTCCTTATGTTAACTATATGATCGGGAAAACCAGATTGATATTCAAATTTTTATATAAAGTTGAAGTCTGTATCATACTTGTGCCTTTATTATTTGTGTTAATTATTTTCATTTATGTAATAAAATATATATATATTTAAAGTAATGAATTTTATTTTACCATTAAGTTCAGTTTTAACAATCGATAAGAAGTCTCTCGATTGTTTTCAGGGTTGCTCGACAAATTCCTGTCTCACCAGATTTTTAAGCCTCTTTCTCGCCTATCTTTCTGTGGTTACCTCACTCAAACTATTGTATTGGAGGGGTACTTTTTAAGTGTTGAAGTGTTTGTGGAAGAATCGATCTTGTATCAAGGCATGCTGTCGGATTTGTCATGGGTTTGTATAAATTTATTCAACAATATACAGGGTATCCACACTTATCGTGGGCCAATAGCTAATTTCTAAACCGTTAGAGATAGACGTATAGTTTCAATCGGAAAAATGCTTTAAATGAAGGGAAGAATTATGATTTATGTTTTATGAGTCAATAAAAACATCTCTGAAAAAGTTACGAATTCTAACTTTTTATACGGTTTTCCGGTCCTATCAATCATATTTAGTAAAATATTTTTGACACTCTAACATTTTAAACAAAAAAGTCCCACTCTTCTGCGATTAAAACTGACCGAGTTATGGAACTTTGAATATCGCTGACTTGGATCACTTTACACCATTTCAATAGCCGTATGGAAGGCGGTCCACCAATCAATGCGCAGCACTTGCTCGACGAGGCCGCTGATTGGTTAAAAATCATGAAATTCGAAGATCCAGAACTCGCTCAGTTTTAGTCCTAGATGAGTGGGACTTTATTTGTTTAAAATGTTAGAGTCTCAGAAATGTTTTACTAAATATGATTGATACGACCGGGAGACCGTATAAAGAGTTAGAATTCATAAATTTTTCATGAATATATTTAATGAGTCAGAAAACATAAAATAAAATTCTTCCCTTTATTTAAAGCATTTTTCCAATTGGAACTATATGTCTGTCTATAACGGTTTAGAAATTAGCTATTTGACCACGATAAGTGTGGAGACCCTGTAATTAATAATGTAATACTCAGATATGTCATTTTTTAAAATATTGAAGTCGTTGAAATTAATTAAAATTGAAAAAAAAAATGCTCATATTAACTTTTGAACCAAAATTAACTATACTTAATTTATGGTGTTATTTTTGGGATTGGTCCTAGAAATGAAGTTTTTTCCTTATTTTAGGTACTACTTTTCACTCGTCTATTTCTATGGACATTGATTTCGGGGTTCGTGGTATCCCTGCTGTTTGAATCTCCTGTAATAAGATTGTTATACACTTACTTCCCTTCAAAGTGAAAAGAAGTCTATGATTTTTGTTTGGAAAAGGGATTTATAATTATTTCTTGTTCCAATTTGTTTGAAATATTGTTCCTTCCAATATTACAGATTTAAAATAAATACAGATGATTTTATTCACCTTGTGTCCCACCCAAAATATTCTATTCTCTTGAAAAGTATGTATAGATTTTGTTAAAAATTAATCATGAATAAGCAAGGAGCTGCTAATAAATTTGATTCCTCAAAACTTTTTCCATGTTCTCTTTTTATAATAGCTAAAAAAAAGTAACTAATTTAAGTAAAAAAAAATTTAATAACGTTTACCATCTTATAATTTATATGAATGTGTAGTTACTCATCTTCTGTGGGTAACTACAGAGGTAGCACATCATTCCAATGGAACACACTTAATTGAACTGACACATACTAATATGGAACTAATCAATAATGGATAGAAAATAATCTTGAAACGGAAGATAGAATCATGCGTTTTGTTGGAAAGTCACTGTACTTAGAAATTTCAAATTTGCTACAGAATTGATCTATAGTTGGTTCCCATTCCGACCCTAGAATCGTTATTAATTTTGCACCAATTAATTCACTTATTATTTGTACATTGCCCTGGTGTAGCTACAATATCCTTTTAGGCTTGACTTAAGAACACGGTGCGATTCACCAAGTTGATTTTTTTTTGTCGCCAAATTGATTTCTCGCCAAATGTAGTAGCTTTGTTCATTTTGTTGACAACCCTAAAACGTTGCTTTTCTTTCGCCTTCCGTTGGTTGAACTATGTGGTTGCCTTATTTTTTTTTTTTTAGCCCTAACTCGTTTTTTTTTTTCATCATGCAGCCCAGAGGTCAGCTGGTCTGTTTAATTTAGAGTATTTGTATGGGTTGAAGAAAGATATGATAGATTGGTGTATGGAAATGAATATGAATGCGAAAGAATGCACTCTGTCCCAAAAGTTTATAGAATCTAGTAAAACATATGTTTTAGCAAAACGGAAAGGCATACAAACACCAATTACAAATATGTTTATTCAAACCATATGCGACTTGCATTCAACGAAATATTTAGAAAAAAAACAATTATTATTTCAATTATATAGCAAAATGGAAATATTAGGTGTCCCAAAAGTTTATAGAATATATAATATTTCAACAAAAGGTGCCCAATACAATATTCTTAATAGTTTAAAGTCTTTCCATTTCTCAGTATGACATTGTATACACGTTTTTCCATCTACATAATTAAGGTTTGTAATATCTCTGGTTCCAAGTTGTACCATACACTTTCAATGGCTGTCTTCAAGGCATTCACTGAATAAAATTGCCCTCCATTCTCATATACCTTCCGAGACATAATGCCCCACACATTTTCAATTGGGTTTAGATCAGGGCTCATCGGTGATCACTCAAGAACAATAACATTTTTCGAGTTTAAATAATTTTTTGTAGCATTAGAGGTATGGATGGGAGCATCATCTTGCTGATATTACCAATGTATGTTCCCCTACGTTTTCTGCAAATGGCATAATTGATTTTCTAGTGTTTCTATGTATTTAGGAGAATTCTGTCGGCCATCTACAAAAGCCAAACCCACTTGACCATTGAAATTGAAAGCCGCCCACACCATCACAGATCCACCACCACCTTGACTACTGAAAAAGCTCCTGGGCTCTTTTCGTAAATCATGCCAATATTTTATATTCCCGTCAGGTCCATCGAGGTTACATTTTTCTTCATCACTGAAAAGGACAGACATCCATTTATCGCCATATGACATATGATTACGAGCCCATTGTAATCTCTTACTAATGTGAAGCTTTGAGAATGGTAATCGGCGAGCCATTTTTGCATGGATCATATAACCAGATTCTATAATTCATCTATGAACAGTGTTCTTGGAGATTTGCAAACAGGGAAGCCCCAGTAATTTCGCGAACCGACATTTTCTGACTTGAAAACCATTCTTTGTATCCGTCTATCACTGCGAATATCCGTCACACGTGGTCTTCCCGAACGAGGTTCTGGCTAATATGGCGTCTTACGAGTTAATACACGATAAATCATGCTTTGTGGCATAGTGCATTGGATCTCCTTTTCCTCCGCGCGAGCAGTTGTCATATGTTCGAAGCAATGAAGGGAAAGGCCCATGTCCTGTAACGAACTTTAGCTCTTCTCTATTCCATCCTACTGGCTTGTTTGAGACCCTAGGCACTATAGCGTGTGTACTGCGGCCAGTTTCTCCGTTATCCCAGTTGTCTTGCCAGATGCTTAAAGCAGCTGACCTTACCTCAGATTTCAGGTAGGCAAGTGGCTCAGGGAGAAAGAAAGGATCGCCTTTTGTGATGGCTTCTTTTGCTAAATGGGTCTGCGCATTCATTGCCGACGTGGGCTTTGAGCCATCTCAGGTGAATGTGTGTATGGGAGAGCAAAAGGGTTTGAATCTCTCGGGCCATACTATGGTGTAGGATTAAGTATGGCCATCTCAGAGGAAAAGTTTCAATCGTTTTGAAATGCGTGAAGAAAAAAATTAATATATATATACAGGGCATTTTCTAAAAAACATGGCCAAAATGGGAGGGTAATTCAGGCATGTGATAAGAATCCAAAACAGACATAGGTACGCAAACGCCATCTGGAGGCAGTAGACGGCATTTAAAATAATATTTAATAAAGGCCGACGAAGAAGAATCCTTCAACAATATTTCTTTAGGAACAATACCACTGCAGTAGCAGTGGAATGCATTAATATAATAGCTGAAAATAAGATCAATAATTATTTTAAAAAATCAAAATTTTAATAGACAACGTTTTTAAAACGGACTAAAAAGTATAAAATGATTTCTTCTAGCCCCATACAGATTTATAACCCCATACAGATTCAAAACGAAAAACGTGGGGCGCATGTAATAGATAATTGATGTATAAATAGTTTATTTCAGTCACTAACAATTTTATTGCAATGGAAATTATATGAACTGTTGTGTGAGTTTTCTCATCGACAGCTACTCCCTACACTCCTTACTATTAAATATTGCATGGGCCCCACGTTTTTCGTTTTAAATCTGTATGGGATTATAAATCTGTATGGGGCTAGAAGAAATTATTTTATACTTTTTAGTCCGTTTTAAAAACGTGGTCTATTAAAATTTTTATTTTTTTAAATAATTATTTTCTGCTTTTTAGTCTTCTGTGTGTGAAATTTTGCAATCGATTTTAAACATCTTGATAAGATTATGACGGATGTGGCAAATTTCAGGTTTATTTCAGTTTCTCTTCACCTGATCATAAATAAAAAATTATTATTTTCCTGAAAAAGTAACTTATGTGACGCAGAGACCTTTGAAATATAATAAAAAACGTACTGCGCATGAGCAAAGATATGGTTGAAATATGGGGTGCTTCGATGACCCCATGGGCCATCCTTATACCCAAGAACCAAGTCTGTAATGTTAATAGTTTTCGAGATATAATGAAAACGTCCTGAGCATGCTCAGATGCGGCCAAATGTGGGTTAGCTGGGGTGTCCCATGGGTTCATCTAGCCTTGGAACCAAGTCTGTAAATGTTAATAGTTTCGAGGATATAATGAAAAACGTCCTGCGCATGCTCAAGATTAATATTCTAAAATATAGGGGTGCTTCGAGATCCCATGGTCCATCCATATACTTAAGAACCAAGTCTGTAATGTTAATAGTTTTTTCGAGATATAATGAAAAAACGTACGCATGCGCAAGATATGGCTAAAATATGGGGTGCTTCGATGATCCCATGGGTCATCCATATACTTGAACCAAGTCTGTAATGTTAATAATAGTTTTCGAGATATAATGAAAAACGTACTGCGGATGCGTCATGCAAAACATGAAATGACAGACAAACGGACAGACAGACAGACAAGAAAGCGAATTAATAATGCATTGTCATCTAGTTCTGAACTATGTTTAAAGTTTCAAGTCTCCAGCTCATCGGGAAGTTAGTTTAAAATCGATCGCAAGATTTGTACCGAACAGACAGACAGACAAGAAAGCGAGTTAATAAAAACGTTGTAAAAACTGAAAAAACAGTATTTAAAATTTCTCCATTCCATTCGCTTTGTAGATAAGATTCCGGATTCATAACAACATACTTTATTGTCAGCTTCTTTACAGAGATTTACAAATTTTCCAAGTAAAAATTCTCATCCTACTCAACAAGGATTGATAAATTTCCGTTCAATCGGAAAGGAAAATACCGGCCAGAACGGGACTAAACACAATTATGGCACAGACCACGAATCACCAACTTAGCCTGCCAAAACTCGACTAGCTGATGCCAAACGAAAAGTCGTCCTCAACCTCCAGATCCTCTGTGAATTAAACTCTCTTAAACGGGGCATTCACGAGTACACCGTTCCACTCCATTTGGAGAGCCTCGTATCAAAACCTGGTGGTATCAATGCGAATATCCAATGAGAATTGGACTGTTGTGGTTGAAAAGTTTGGAAATCCAACGTCTTTCGTTTTCCATTTGGCGCATTTGGTCATAAAACTGAAATACGATCCTCCAGAAGGGGAGCCAGCCTCTCTCACAAAAGCGAAGACCACCTGTGGAGGAGGGGGGGCGTGGTTATGTTTAGAAGGCGGAAGGAGGAGTATGCTCAGATCGAATCTACCGGTAGTCCGCTCTGGAGCTTTCGTGAATAACCATCCTAGATGGATGAAATGAAAATTGGAACCATCTTTATTAAAGCGATCCAAATGGACTAGAGCGCTCCCCCTCTTTAATATCCAGTTTTACGCTAGACATTCACGAGCGCTCCACGCCAAAACCAGTCGTTATTGATCAGAATTGGATCAGTGTGGAGTGAATGGTTGGATATCCTCCGCTCCATTTGGACTGCCGTGCCGTAAATCAAAGCCGATGGGATTGGGTACATTTGTGGGGGGTACGACTAGGGGTACGTGGTTCAAAGAGGAAATCGGAGAAGTTGTGGATCGGACTGAGTGGTAGTGGATGGATTTGCGCTGTGTGGAGCGGTCGTGAATGACCTGTCGAAATGGATGGGCTGAAAAATGGAATGACGTGGAGTGCCCCAACGCCGTTTGCGCGGAGTGGAGCGATCGTGTACAACCGGCTTTAGGCAACGCTGTCTCTTCCAGTAGCGGCGTTTGGGTTGAAAAAGTGAGGGGGTCAAAAGTTTATAGACACCTAAAAGTACTCCGGAGTGTAGGGTGTAGACAAAAAAAATTTACAAAATTATCTAGCTCTCCCGGACTCTATTGTTTTTTTATAGTTCCTAGGTTTAGGCAGCTAAAATTAACAAAAATTAATTTGTTCCTCAAAAAGTTGAGGGCGAAGGCCACCCGGCCCCGAATTGCCCCCACTGATCTCTTCTTATGAAGCTAAATGAAAATCATTTCCACTTTTAATTGCATTAGCAGGATTTGATGTCAGTCATCTGACGACGCTAAAAACTTTATCGCCCAGCCTTGTGCGTGTGATCACTACAGAATTTATATTTTGATATTTACACGTTAAGTTGTATCACTGCTGGCATAATGATAAAAATTATCCAACGCATTTTTATTACTATTTTAGCCCATTTATTCAATAGAAAATTATAAGGGGACATATGCCCTTTAAACCTCCGAATAATAGGAAAAAAACTGTCAAATTCGATACATTATATCTCTAAAGCAAAACATTTCAAAAACTAACTTTTTTCCCTAGAAAAATATCTGTTCTTTCTGTTATTGTAAATACATATTCAAATCTTAATACTGATGTGTATTTATTTGAGAGAGTAAAAAATATGGGTATAATTTTTGGAGAAAAAATGAGATAGTCATCTTGCGCGCATGATTACGTATAAAATATTTGTCTAAACACAATGTTTTGGATATCTAAGTAATTCAAACAGTCTTTTTAAGAAACTGAACCTCAATTTATTAACATTTAAATTTAATTTCTATTTTACAAATCAATTTGAAATAAAAATGTTAAAAATTGTTAAAATTTCAACATTTCGGGGGCCCCGCGCGGAAGAGAAACTTCTTTGCTCAAAATATGTACAAAACTGTGATTCAACTTGTAGAACATAGCACAATACATATTCAGTACAAATTTTATGTAAAAATATTCAATAGTTCTTGAGATATCGTGCGCCAATATCAAAAAAAAAAACACACATTTTGAGAAATAATGCTTTAAAGATATGGCCATATTCAATGTTTACGTTGAATAGCTGATACATTTTCCTTCATAACTTTCATAATTATGGGAATTTTTTAACGTGGGTTGTTTTAAATTGCTTAGAAAAGACAGGGGAATAATATGAATTTGGTACTTTTCCGTTAGCTGGGCGCAAATGTCGCCAATTGTGAACCAAACGCGAGCCAAGTCGCCAAGAGCGAAGCGATTTTCCGTTAGCCGGGCGCAAATGTCGCCAATTGTGAACCAAACGCGAGCCAAGTCGTCAAGAGAATGGTTCTAAGAAATTTGGCGGAATTCTACATTATTTGGCAATTTTTCGCTTGCGCCCGCTTAACGAAAAAGCACCATGTAATTTTTTTCATAAAATCGAAAATTTTCGATGTTTAACAGTCGTATGTCCCCTTAACACAAATATTAAAATTTACTTTTCGCATCACTTTATAATTATTGTTCATAAAGTAAGTACAGACTTCAATAAACTTTTAATTTTTTTTTGTTTATAAGGATTTTAATCTCTTTGCGTGAAGTTCACATTTCACGTGTCACAATTTTTTTATTCATTTCCTCATAAATTGTGCTTATCAGCAGTTAGCACGAAGCTGACTATAACCGTACTCGCAAAATTTATTGCTGTTCTCTTTAGTTTTATCAAAGCAAAAGTATAGATATCATGGGTGTCAATTCTACAATGGAAAGTCCAATTTATGGCAGTTTCTTCGGCTCAATGGGAGTTACATTAGCAATGAGTCTGACTGCCTTAGGAGCAGCTTACGGAACAGCCAAAGCCGGAATTGCAATTAGTACAGCGGGTACTTTTAAACCCAGTATGGTTATGAAATCTCTCATACCAGTAGTTATGGCTGGTGTCCTGGCAATTTATGGTCTCGTAGCTGCAGTTTTGATTGCGTATGAAATCGATGTATCAAGTAAAGGTTATTCGCCTCTCAAAGGATATCTTGACCTAGGATGTGGCATAAGTGTTGGTATGACTGGTCTTGCCGCTGGATATGCCATAGGAATTGTAGGCGATGCTTGTGTAAGAGAATGTGTGCATCAACAAAAACTATTCATTGGCATGGTTCTAATATTAATATTTTGTGAAGTTATTGGATTGTATGGACTTATTGTAGGTTTGATGCTTAGTACAAAGAAAGACTAATAAAGTCATAATTCAATCAATTGTATTAAATATTGAGTATTCTTTATAATTTTGCTTAAGTATTTATTTGGAGTGAATACGAAGAATGTTATGGGTGAAATCTAGAAGCTGGTACACATTCTTAAAACTGCGTCAGATCGCCAAAACTAATGCAAACAATGAGGTGCAGCGGCCAAGGTCTTGCTTTGGAGATATTGCATCGTTTTAAGAGTTCATACCAGCTTCTAGATTTTAACCGAAGTCTACTTTCTTATATCTCATCACTATCCAGATGCCAAGTATGGACTTATTGAAGATTTAATACTTAGTACAAAGAAAGACTTATGAAGTTATAAATTAATCAATAACATTAAATAATGAGTATCCTTTGTAAGCATTTGATTTCGAGTGAATGTTAAGAATGTTACGATTTAAATCTACTTTCGCAATCCCATCGGGTATAGCTTTGATACACGGCATCACTGGCGATATTTTGTAATTTCGGCGACTTTGGCGACTTTTTACGTTTGGCGCCGAAAGGTCGGAAGTAAAAAAATAAGCTAGATTCCTAACATTTAATAAAAAAGTGAAACTGTGAGGTTCCCTCTTTGCTGAAAGCGAAACCGTTGATGTTTTATTTTTAAGTTTAAAAAATTCGCCCAGAACGCTTCGCAAGAGAACAATATGCAGCAAAACAGTCGCCATGTTTGTTTAGGCAACGCAACCGACGCCATGTTTGTTTACGCAATAAAAAAATCTTCGAAATTACGAAGTATGGCCAGTGATGCCGTACTATATCAAAGCTGTTCCTCACATCGCCAATAGATGCCAAGTCGCTGATGCCAAGAAGCCAGCGGGCAGCTAATGCCAAGAAGCCAGCGGGCAGCTAATGCCAAGAAGCCAGCGGGCAGCTAATGCCAAGAAGCCAGCGGGCAGCTAATGCCAAGAAGCCAGCGGGCAGCTAATGTAAACATGTTATTTGGCTTGATTGTATAATCTAACTTCGAAGTACCTCTGTCAAATATAATTAGGCAAAAGTCAGGTAAGATGACGATCTTAAGTTTTAGTGATTTTTCCTGGCCTTAATACTTGTTGCAGAAGGTTATCACTTAGGCAAAATCTTCTTGCAACTCTTTACTTTAGAGTTATATTTTTTAAAATTGTTATTTTCAAGTTTGATACTGAAAATTTTCATTTTAGAAGGAAAAAGACATTTTCGTCATCTTACCCGTCTGTGCGGGTAAGATGGCGAACTGATATAACAATTTCATTCATAATATCTTATCAAGCAATTATCTAAAACTGTTGAGATCACATCTTGAACATAACAACTTGCATATAACACAAAACAAACATAATCAACCTAAAGAAACAGCATAAAACAA
>BGPR01019293.1:0-29526 GCA_013235015.1 Araneus ventricosus
ATGAAAAGGCTTTTTACATCATCTTCAAATATAGAAAATTATCTTTCTTGTGATATCAGTTTGAATGCCATAATAATTTTTCTGTATTACTAATAAAAGAATATGTGTGATTGATTATTAGTTGTTTTAAAAATTCTAGAATGTAACCACCAAGTTAAAATATTTGTGAGAATGAATTTTATTATGAAATGGACCAAAATTTATTCATTATTTCGGTATACTATTGTCGTTAGTTTATATATTTGGTTTTTAATTGGTTTCCCCATTCTTTTAATAATTATCAGCTAACTGTAACATAACTAATATCTTGCATTAATCAGACACTAATTATATTTTCAAATTCTTAATAAATCCAGTTAGCCAAAGTACAGCAGCAAGTATTTTCACTACTTTTACTGCTAATTACATGCTGGTAAATAAAGATCTTTATAACTACTTCATAATATTTATGCTAGAAATACTAATTTTTCTCATTGGCATCATGTGCTGTATATTTATTTCATAAGAATGAATGTTTTTGTTTGACTTTGAAATTTGTATCTTCCAGAAAAGGACACTCTTGATGTTTGGGTCAATGGAGAAAAAATGGAAACTGCAGTATGTGATTAATTTGCTATTAATTAATTATTTTTTATTTTCTGCTATTATTTAATATAACTACTATTTAGGATATGAGTTAAAGAGTTGACCTATCTCTCTTGATCCATCCCTTTTTACTTTCTCGTATACGAAGTATACAAAGAGAAAGAATTGTAATCGTCAAAAAATTCGAACTCGAGATTTTGACGAATCTCCACATTTTAGACCTCCCTGAGTCCGAAAAACACAATTTTGGAATTATGTCTGTCTGTGTGTGTGTCTGTGAACACAATAGCTCGCAAACTATTAGAGCTACGGGGATAAAATTTGGTATGTGGTCTTTAAACATAATATGTAGGTTTCTATCAAATTTTGGACAAAATCCGTCAACGGGAAGTCTGTCTGTCTGTATGTTCGATAACATGCGAACGCTATAACTCAAAAACTTGAAAAGCCAGATGGATAAAATTTTATACACAGTTTTATCGTCATGAATGTAGGTCCGTATAAAATTTTGGGCCAAATCCGTCAAAGGGTTGATTGTCTGTCGGTCTGTATAATCGCATACTTGTTTAACTCCATACGCATGCGCAATAGTAGAAATGCCTGTGCAAAGAAGAGACACTTCGAAAACTTGGCAGTTTGCCAAAAACCAATTCTGGCTGCGAGATTTTGTAAGGAAGCAAACATTTAGGTCGTCTCGTTTTACTTGCGTGCTGGAAACAATCTCTGCGCATGCGCAAGCTATTCTCCTGTTTTCTTCTCTGCATGCGGAACTGGCATTGCTTGAGTTTGATAAAAAAAAATAAATATTGCGAAGTTTTAATACATACGTATCTTTTTGAATATGATTCTTCACCTCAATATTTTATTATCACTATAATCAACAATGAAAAACCTTCTGATAGTCATTGCATTCTGGGTTACAGTTGGTTCGAACTTTTTATCAACACAGGGGGAAGGGAAATGACAAATGTTTGAAAAGTATACGAGAAAGTTTAGGGGAGGCCACTCCCGGTGTTTTTTTTTTTTTTTTTTGGATGTATGTTCTATAATTTTTTAGAAGATATTTTCAAAGTTAATAATGTTCCTCTTTTCAATATTTAATTGAAATCAAATTGTATACTATCTGAATAAACCCTTGTTTCCCTTCATATTTTATGATAAATAATAAATTTTTGAAGTTAATATTGAAGTCCGTATCTTTTTACTGTCTATTTTTCAATTACATTAGATGAATGCTAACAGATTTTTGCTAATTTCTTAATGTTTTGTCTTTTTTTTTTCTGGACTTGCAAAATGTCCTTAAGTAGTCTGTCTTGGGTTAGTTGTGATAAATAAAATGTTTAACATTGACTTCTTTATCTTCTTTCTTTGCATGTTCATTTAAAAGATTATACTGATAAACATAATTTATTATAAATTCTATAAAAATATATTGAAAGTTTCTGAGTTTAGTATGGACCAACATTTTTTAGACATTTTAAAATTAATAAAATTTTTATGTATTTGGTATTGGAAATATTCTTTTTCATAATGATAGAAACCTTTCAAACTCTTATTAAACTTATATATGTAAAAAAATTGTGTTGCTTTAACCCATCTGATTGTGGTGGTTTGGTAGTAAAGTTCCAGCTTCAGGGTCAAATATCATGGGGCCAGATTTCACTGTATATCTCTTGTGTATGGTAAACGGGTGCACTTGTATCTGCTGTCATTTAGCAGATGTACTAATTGGTGTGGCATGGAAGTTTGGAGAGTAAGGTGATAACTAAGTTTTACCTTCATTATCTGAGCATGGTTAAAAATTAGGAGGTCTGTCTTCTTTGTTTGCTTCAAAGCAGATATCTTAAATAAAAAATATATACTTTTTACAAAAATGAGGTTGTACTAAAAATTGTTGAAAGGTGCCCCCTCTCCCCTACGGTTTAAAAGAAGCCCCAATTTAGGGATTACCTAAGAGATTGTCTGGTCAAAGAACTTGCGTTCGAAAATCAGTTGTGACCCTTTTCTAATTTTAATATTTGTTATTTTCAGGGGGAGTTTGTCGAAGATGGGACAGAAACTCACTTTGCCTTGGGTCCCTATAACGCCTACATCAAGGCCATGAGTAGTGGCAACAAAAGAGAAGGCATCATACATTCTTTAATAGTCGGAGACTCTGTTATTCCTGAAAGCAATGACTGAGTGAATGATGTCTTTGCATTCCGTCCAATTTTAACGAGTTACTGAGTGGCCATTTTCCATTCATTGGGGAGGGTAGAAAAACTGTTAAATAAATGCACAAGTATTTTTGGAACTGTACAGACTGCAATTTAGAGAGATATACTGTTACTATTTGCATAAGTGAGAAAATCTATTTTTGAGTGTTCCCTCAGGGTGTTGGATTCTCTGTCTCAAATTTTATTTCCTGTCCTTTTAGATCTGTATATTAAAATGAGTCATTATCTAGGTCAGGTTTTGGCAAACTTTTCAGATGAAAGACTGAAACCTGCTGCTCGTAATTTTTTTTAAAAATATTTTTAGAACTTTTTAACAAATGAGTAGATTGTTAAGTAGTGTTATAAAAAGTAATAATATTAAAAGGTTAAGCACCACAAGTCACATCTGAGATTTGAACCATCTATCTAATTAGATAACCCCTTCTCTGCTATCTCTTAACTATACTAGAGAAGGGAGTGACCGACGCGGTTCGAACGGAAGGTTCAGTGTCAGTCACGGGTGACTGACATGGCGCTTAACGCGTTAATTATATCTTTATTAAAGTAAGAAAAATCACACAAACCATTACTCTTGTTGGTTTTAAGCAGTGTGAAGTACGATTTGCATTTCCTATTTTGAAGTTTCTGAATCTCCAGTTTGTAACTAGTCGCTTTCAGTTTGAAGTAGGGTTCCGAGTTGGCAACAGTCATTTGGCTACTAAATTTATATTTTTGGAATTCATGTTAGAAAACGCAAAATTTAATAAATGAAAATATGATAGTGTTATCTTTATTTTGAGTTTTACTTCCGAGCAACATGTGGCTCACAAATCGTAGTTTGCCGATTCCTGATCTGTGCATTTTTTACAGTCTTGGCTGAAACTTAATTATGTGTAAATTATAACACGATAGTGTTTTCTTTTTGCTTTTATTTTCAAATATAGAATAATACCATCACTGTGATATTTTTAATTATTACAAAATGATTTGTTATCAGTCATTTGATTCAATCATTTGATGAATTTTACTTTTTATACTACTTATGTTTACAATTTTCTGAGAGAAAGAATGTTGGCATAGTTAGCAGGATAACGGAGGAATGCTAGTCATTACTTACTTTTCAAATCAGTAGGAACATTCTGTTTTATTAATTGGAGTGGATATTAACAACATTCAAAATTTACATCTGCTGTCTGTTTTATGTGTTTAATAGTGCACTTTTTAAATGGTAAGAGTGCTTCAATAAAACATTTCTTTTTTTTGGGGGGGGGGGAATATGTTTGTTCAAGGATTTTATGAAAAACATATATTTAAAAAGATAGGAACACAGCCTACATAAGTTTTGGCGAACCTTTTTAAAGAGTGGGTCAAATTTTGTTCATTATTTTTTTAATATCTGCCCATGGGTCACTAAATTAGTGGAGTCACTTGGAAGGGGGGATAGTAAAAAGCTTACCAATAATTTGGAAACACTGAAAATTTTGTTAATAAAAAAACTTTATAGTTGACATTTTGTTTTGTTCTCACTTTTAAAATCCTCTAAAAATTTTGTTTCTTTTTTATTTTACAGTTTTTACTTACAAATATGTGCGCCACGTTTAATACTGACTGTAATTAGTCATACCCAGGTGCAGTTTTACGGTAGCAAATCAGAGAGCCAATGTCCACTTTGAAATATTTTTTTATAAATTCGACATTAGATGATTATACTTTAATTTTCTAATATTTTCAATTGTTTGTTCTCTCTTTTATCATATAAAAAATAAGTTTGTAAAAATGAATGTGTGGGTCATTTAAAAAGCCTTAGTGGGTCAGTGTCTAACCCGTGGGTCTTAGGTTTGCCATCACTGGCCTACATTAAACCTCTCTTTCTTGCCTCGGGCACTGTATGTTTCATTTATTCTATAAAATTCATGGGCTGCTGCACTGCTATAGATTCATTTTGTAGCATCAGACTAATTAAATAACCATTCTAATATCAAAAATAATTTATTTTGGTTATATGCAAAAGAAAGTTGTTTAGTTATACAGGAAAATTTGAACTGAGCTTTTAAGCTTGAAATATTAAATCATTGACAATCATTCACATTACGTGCAGTCTGTGCCTTGAGAAACAAAACATCTAAAAAAATTAATAAAACTGTTTTAGCTCAGTATTTGAAATATAAGACTGAAGACAATTTCTTTGCAATTTAATTGGATCTGTTAAAATTAGTCTTTTTTTTAAATTTAAATTAACTAAATTTAGTTCTTATTACACATATAAAATACAATGAAATCAGATTAGTTAAATTATTAATTTTATGAAGTAGATGTTATTATATTTTATATGAGAAACAATTCAATGAATGATGCATTTTATCCTTGTGTTGTGTTTTATGTTTAAATTTTAGTTTAATGATTGCTTGTATATTTTGATATCTTTACCTCTTACTGTTAACTCATCAATTGAAATTATTCCTCTTAGTTTACTTGTCAAGTGTGTTAATATTATAAATATCGAACTTATTACAGTTATTTGAGTTTATTTATTTTCCTCTGCCAACACCCTGATTTAATGTTGAATTTGTGTATGGTGTATTATGATGCTCAATGATAAAGTTTATATTTATTTAAGCTGTTTTGTAAATATACTCCTGTCAGATGCTTATTTATATTATACAAGTGTTATTTTAAGATGGATTTAATATTTTAATCTAGTCATGAATTTTAGTCTTTAAATTTTACAGATTTATTAGATTTGTGCCACTTTGCATAACCGTCCCAATTTTGAAATTTGCTTAAATAACTTAAGTTCTTTAAAGCTCAGAATATGTTTTTGAAAAAAAATCTGAGTCTATTTAAATAAGCTGTGAATGTGGTAGAGGTGCAGGAATCGAATTAAAAAGCTGAACATCCTATGTTTTATGCAGTAAAATATAAAGTGTTCCTTCAAAGGGAACGTCTTCTACATAGTTGATTATACATTTGATTAAAAATTTATTTTCCTCTGGTGTTCAATATTTTTTCTTGGAAAAATATTCTTTGGAATGTATAGTTATTATTGTTTTACTATGGAAAATTATGTTTGTAATCTTAAGTTTAAAAGCCATAATTAAGACTTTATAGAAGTGGTTTTTATACTTAGTAGGGATAAGCATGATTGCATTTCTTATGTTCAGATGGTTGTACAAAAACCATTAAAATGAGATTTTTTTTTAATCTATATATTCTTCAAAATGAAGTAATTGCATAATAAGCTGTAATAAATATCTAGCAACTTTCTAAATGTGTAAGTGTGTTGTGGCTTTTTATAATTTAATCAAAAATTATTTTAATTTATATGTGCAATATATATTGAGGTGAAAAAGAAAACTTTGATTCAAAAAATCTCTTAGTGGTGTTTTCAAGTCAAGTTATTCTCACTGCATACATAAAAGCACTCAGTATAGAAATATTGCTAGCAAGTGTTTATCCGTAGGAATTAGTTTCCACATTGCACCAAAATTCTTGTAAAATAAAAAATCAGAGAAGATATATTAATTACATATCCAAACAAAACAAGTTTTATTTACTTAAAAAGAACCAATTATTCATCTAGTTTTAGTTGCTAGCATATGTGCTGAATGCATTTGTTAGAAATATTTCAAATTCTTTTTCAAAATCTATTTTATTTTCTGGGTGGAACTTATATGTCTTAGCAATATGAAAAGATGGTAAAAAGAACAAATCTATCCTAAATAAAGAAATAAAAATTATGACTTGTGTGTGTTTATTTATTTGTTGTCCACTTTTTCTTAAAAAGGTTTGTGTGGTGTTTGACATATTAATATTGGAATCGAGTGCTCATGAAACATGGATATTCTCTAGATTAATACACTAGACCAGAGATGGGAAAACTTTTTACAATGAAATTGGACAAAAGGCCACACAAGCAGAATCTTAAAGGTCATTATTCTGTAATTACAGTAGAGTCTCCCTACAGCGAATTTCTTCCTATAACGAAATTTTTAATCGAAATGTTAAATAACATTCAAAATATTCTCCATATAACGAAGTAGTTGTCTCCCTATAACGAATTTTCTCAGACCTTTATCTTTTCGATTTTTGTCATTTTTGAAGAAAGTTACTAATTTCTGTGCAAACAAATTGCTCACAAGTGCCTGTTTCTGGAACCACTCGCATTGTTTATTCCAGCAACAACACATAACAATAGAATGCTATGTGAAGGGTAATGCAGTTGTGGGGATCTGAGTTTCTACAGAGGGAGCAACATTTCTACGGGTCAAGATTCCAAGAATCGAGATGGAGTGGGGGTGGAAACAGCAAATGGATGTGACAGAACGCATTTTATGTTTATCCATACTAGTACATATTATTCTCTAAATTGGTGAATAGTCTTGTGAGCATTTTATTTATACAATAAAAATTAGTATAATTTTAACAAATTTACAATAAATATTACTTCATTTTTAATTGAAAGTCATAATTAAATATTTTTGAACTTATTGCACATACTAAAAGATTTGTTACATTTACTTAAATAACTGCAAAAATCTCTAATCTCCGTATAACGAAATTTTCTCTATAGCGAATTTTTCAACTGGATTTCGTTATAGGGAGATTCCACTGTATTATCATATTACAGACAATTATATATTTCAATACAGATTGTAAATAACTGGCAGGACCACATAAGAAACTCAAGAAGGCCACAGGTTCCCCATCCCTCCACTAGACTATGGCCAGTAAACTTTTGAGGCAAAAGGGATCATCTATTTTTGCAAATAAAGAAAATTTAAAGTAATATTATAAAAAAGTATTAACACAAACATTTCTGTTTAAATATGCCTTAAAAAAAGCTCAACAAAATGTTTTCATTTGGTTTAAACATTATGAGCAGTAAACTTGCTTTTCCTATAAGAGCTCTTGTATGCCCAGTTTGTAACTGGTCGCTTTCACATTGAAATACTGTCGAAGCTGGCATTTGTAATTTGGCTCTAAAATTTATATTTAATGGAATTTGTGTTAGAAAATGGTTGCTCACATAAATATGTAGTCAAAGATGCTGAGAACAGGAATTGAACATGTGTTACTGTGAGGAATCAGATAGAACAACTGAGTAAGAACTGTTTCTTGTTAAAGAAGACATCTTTCATTTGGACCCACTGCACTTTGGTGGCAGTGAGGGAATATACCTAAGTGTTTTGAAAGACCCATAAAATAAACAGACAGAATGAGAATATCCTTTAAAAATGTTATAAATGAAACTATGGTAGGTTTTCTTTTTCATTTTACTTTAGAACATCATGTATGTTCCCAAAGAGACGCATATAGCCAAGAACCACAGTTTGCCGACTCCTGCACCAGACCAAGAATATCAAAATAAGATCAACAGCATAAAAAAAGAACAGTACATTGGTAAAATTGTTTTTCATGCAACACTTAACATATCTGCTACTATCTTTCCTACTTCAGCAGAGATCCCTTTCAAAACTGACCCTTAGCGAGTGAATGCCTGTAATTTTGCATTTACATTTTTCTTTTAACAATAAGTAACTAATCACATTACCGACTACTTCTGAATATAGAAATTGGGCACGACTGTCTTAATCATATGGAAACTTGATTTTCTGCACTTGCAATAAATGAGGCACCAATGGTTTGATGAATTTAAAATTATTTGTTGATCAGTTTTAAAGAACTGAGAGCTGGTTCGATTTTAAAATGTCTGGACAGAACTTCATTGGTCCTTACTTAATCAGTGTCTACCAAGGTTTAAAAAAAAAAGATTTTTGGTAAGTACTTTTGAACATCAGAACTCATTCAAAAACTTAAAGAAATCAAAGAAAAATTAATAATGTTTTCGTTTTAAATTATCTGTTTTATTAAAAAGTTGAGAAAAAATATATTTGCAAATGCCAACCTCGAAAGCTTGAAATATATCTCCATGAATTTTCTAATACTATTCTACAAATTTTTTTAAAGATGTAAATACAACTAAATGTGTAAATGCTCCATACAGAAAAAAAAATTATACATTTGAGAAATATCAATTCATTCATTTAAATGAAGGAACATAATATATAACAAAATGCATTTAAAATTAAGCTTTTTATAGAGAAAGAATTATGCTATCAAGATCAGGAAATAAGAATAAGATTTTGGGGAGATACAAGCATTTAGTTTAACTTCCAGACTTGACAGAACCACATACACATCCTCTTAAAAAGAAAATTATATATATCTCTTTTTCAAACTAGTCTTAAAATCTCTAGATCACCTGTAGTGTTCTTATTCTTGTCTTCCCTCAATTTTACTCATCACACATGAGTGATGTATTAACAGAAAACTATCTTCTAAATGATTACAAAAGGGGATAGATAGTACTATGGGGAGGTATAACAGTTGTTCTAGCCCATATGCAAAGGAAGATTGTCTGCTGGTACTGCATCTGTACCCCATATGTGTTAGGTTAAAGATGAACTTCAAAAACTACTAAAATATATCACATTTCTCTTTCAGATTAAAAAACTTTCGTAACTAAAATAAAAATTCAGGACATTTTTGTAGCTGTTAAGACAGTTTTAATATCTAGGTCATATGCTATGTCAGTCAATTTTTAATATTTCAAACCAAGATCTTACCAAGAATTAAAGACAAAACACTTTTATTTTAGGATACAGTATGTCAGAAAATAATCAAAAGTTACTCCCCAGTAGTAAACATTTTATTGGTGTACAGTTAGCAATAATATTAGATCAAATTGAAAATCTGAGAGCTTAACTGATTAATTACTAGATAAAATGACACTACCGTCTTTGCTTTGATGTATCATTTACAAATTATTTTAGTTTGTAAATTAAAAAGTTTTTAAATTAACAAAGTTTATTTTATTTACTAGCTGATATACCTGACCTTGCTTGGGATTAAATTAATTTCATGTCCAATATTTATTTATATTTTCATGTCTAATATTTTTTTAAAAATGATACATATTGTTTATAGCCGATATATCCAGCATTGCTCAGGATTAAAATACTTTTATTTTAAATATTATAATACACAAAATCCTTTTATCGTGTGAAACATTTTTAAATTAAAATGAGAACATCAATTGAAGCAAACGACTTTTAAAAAATGCCAAAAACTAATTTTCTCTATAATATTTGTTATATAAGTACTTCAAATTTTTTTCACAAATTCTGCAGTACAAGAAATGTTTTAATGAACTTTTTTGGACGATAAATTACTTTTTGATTAATAAAAACCATGAAAATAAACAAAATCAAAAGTTTTTCTTGGTATAAATTGTGAATTGTCTGCTTTTAAACTTTTCTTTTAGTTTTTTCCAGAATTTTTTTAAATAGTTTTTGGCAACAGTCCTTCGTATGTACATTTTTGTTCAACATTAAAAAAATAATGCTACAAATTGTATATAAAATTAATTTTAAAAAATTTCTTAAAATGAGAGAAAAAAATGTACGGAAATGAAATTAGTGCCACTGAAAAGCTAATTTTTTAAAAAATATGGTATAAAATTAGTTTTTGTTAGATAACATTTTCAGAAGATATATTCAATAAAACGCCAAAATCTTTCTAAATTTTAAATTAATTTTTAGACTTTGAATAGTTGACAGTGAACTTTATCTTGTTTTTAAGACATCATGTGCATAATAATGTGTACAATAAACATTCAAAACCACAGCCACCCAACTACAAATTAAGGCTACAAGGACTTGCCTGTAAACGACATTTCTGGGGCGTGCTGTTGTCAAACATCTATTTCATCTGCTTACGAAAGCTTTACTATCTTCGTCTCTGTTGGAATTTGAGCGATAGACTTATGTTTTCTTTCAGGCATCGTTAAAACACAACTCCGAATCTCGTAATACTCAAAGTTATATATTTTCGATTAAAATATTACTTACTTACTTACTTAACTTACAATTACTTAAACAATTATTTCTTAGGAAACACAGGTAAAGACGACAAGCGATATTAACTGCAACAATTTTTGAATCTAATTAAAAAAGCTTTAGAATTCTTTAAGAACCAATGAAAACATTGCGAAACGATATTTGAAAAAAAAAAATAAATAAAGAGGGAAAATAATGGTCAAGTAATTACACCGTTGCCTAGCAACTGAGTATCATAAAATTTGCTTTATTTCAAAATCATCTGAGTGTAATGAACTTTTTAAATTTTGAAAAATTAAAAAAAATGAGGAAAAATATCACAGATATTAGATTGGTATCATTGAAAAGATAAAATTTTGAACTTTAAGGTGGTATAAAAATATTTTTGGGGGGTTAATTTGCTCCAAACTTACAGCAGAAAAACGGTTTCGGTTCATTTCTAATTAACTGACTGTTTAATTAACTCTTGTGCTTTGAAAAGTCGACAGCAGGGACGAGATTGGAAAAAAACCAAAAAAGCTGAAAATAGAAATCTGAAAAATTTATGCGTGAAATACGTTTTAAGTAACTTAAGCATTTAAGCGCGATAAATTATTATATACATATATATATGTTTGTGAGTGGGTAATTGTTTAATTACATGCAGGGCTAAAATCAGCAATTCAAAAAAAAAAAAAAAAAAAAGGACATTTAAAAATTACATGACAAAAAAGGAATACCAAATTAACAATGAAATACTAATCATACTTGCAACTGTTATTTAGTCAACTAATTTGTAGCTAGAATAATAATAAAAAATGAAAGAAAAAAAAAATACTTTTAAAAATAAGATTTCGAATGTAAATGAATTTTTTTAAAAAATTTATGACAATAAGCAATTACAGTAAACTCTCGATTATCCGGCATTCAAGTATCCGGAAAGCTCAACTAACCAGAAAAATTAGAAAATGAGTTTTTCTAAAAATTTTGCATCTGCGTGCCAAAATTTAGCACGCGCCATTCCATTCAGGCGGACAATTTATTTCTGGAATGCAATGTTTGTTCCGCACAGAGGAGTGGCGTAGAAAGAAGAAAAAACAACATACAGCACTGTGATTTACATTTACACAGACTTGTTTTAGGGAGGAGGGGATGCTCAAAAGCAAAAATGAGAACCAAAAAAAAATAAATAAATAAAAGGCCCTCACCTTTCGACGAAAAACAAGACCTAAAAACAAAATCAACAACCAAAAAAAGGCAAAGGGACAGAACCGTAAAAAAAAAAAAAAAAGCTCATGGGGGGTACTCCAGATTGGTAAGTCTGTTTCTTTTCCTTTATTTATTTACTCTCCAAATACCGGCAGATGTTGATTCCAATTGCGTAATATCAAGTGCAGGAGAATTGAAGGAGCGAGTATTGCGCAACAACCCTTGCGATCTTCTAAAAGATAATTAATTTTCATATTCAATCTGCGATTTGTTTATGATCACTTAAAAGAGTTTTATTATGCTTGCTCAGTAGAATATTTTTCAGTTTCGTTGGCTATTTTTTTATGTTTATATTTTTAGAGTCTATATATTTACGGTAAAAATTTGGCTACAGATCATACTTTTTAAAAATTTTTATCATCAATGTTAAATTAAAATCTTCATAATATGTTTTGTAAATACAATGTTATGGAAGATACAGAAATATTCTTAAAAATTATATTTAATGCATATTTCAAAATGACAAAAACAAATTATTTGGCCGAAAAAATCTTTAAAAAAAACCTGCAATCTACCCCATTTTTCCTGTCACACTCAACTATCCGGAATTTTCAGGTATCCGGAAATCGGAGTTTCCCGAGCATGCCGGTTAGTTAAGCTTTTACTGTAGTTGCATTCTACCTGGTTTTCAACAAATTTTTCACTTTAAAATGCAGATTATTTTTGGGGAAAAAAAAAAAAAATTTTCAATCGCAAGGTTTTTTTTTTTTTTAGCATTTTTTGCAAAAGGAGGCGTGGATATCTCTTAATTTTTTTAAGAACACGGATTCTAAGATCATAGTAAGAAAAAAATGGGGAAAAGCAGATTTTTCGGCGGATTTCAGGAAAAAAGAAAAAGCGGAATTTTCTGCGAAAAAGGAGAAATTTTTTCATTTCAATAAAATAAAAAAATCGGAAATCCGCCAAAAAGTGGAAAAATCTCATTCCTGTGACAGGTATCTTCCCTTTGCCTTAAATAATAAGTGTACAAAGTTTGGTTAAAATCAGTGCAGTGGTTTAGGAGGAGATGTGGAGCATAGCCACAATGACTTTTATTTATATTAAGATTTTTAAATTCATGTCAAAGGTCGTTGTTTGGCTTTTCATAAGAATTCCCCCCCCCCTTCATTTTAAAGTAGTTTATTTATCTAAAACTTTTCTTGAAGAGGCAATTTTAAGAAAAAGTTGACAACTAAGTTCTTCAATCTCGGTGGATTTCTTACAAAATTGATATTTCAGGATTTTATAATTTTATTAACCAAGTGCAATTATTATCAAATGCCAACCTGATATGTTGCTTTGGGTCAATGGCATCTAATAAATTGCATGGACAACAAATCATCGCTTAACAAACACCACCACTTATCTCAATTTTTTTTTAAATTTCAAAGAGGAAGAAAAAACTGAATTTTTCATAACCAATATTTCGGAATTTTTTTTCACATCTATTAGGAACATGTGGTCTCATGTTCATATCAGATGTTAAAAAAAATTCAGAAAATATCGGTTATTGTTCGCGAAAAATTTAGTTATTTTTCTTCCTCTTTGAAATTTCAAAAAATCGAGATAGGTGTTGTTTATTAAGCGACGAAATAAAGAACTAACATTTTTTGTGCCTACATAAAACAATAGGGAAATTAATACTTTGTGGACAGCAATGACCCGATTTTATTGATTTATTTGGTATTTTAATGTATAGCATATTAAAAAAAAGCAGTAACAGTCTGAGTTAGTTGGAAATAGTATACCAGCAAAAGCAACACGAAAGTTGCTGCTTTTTAAGTTTCCTTAACCAATGAGTTGAGAAGTTCTCAAACAGGAAATGTAGAAATGGGAAAACGGATCTCTTCTTGAATATTTTTTATACTACTTGATGAAAATTTGCTGAGACAACTTTCAATTTGATGGTCACCATTCCATCATGGATTTTACTTGACGCAGGATTTTTAAAATGATTAAATAGATTAAGTATTGTTATTATCCAAATTAAGCATTCATTAAAATTCATGTTGGGTAACTGGAATTTGATTTTATTAATTTCATCCTTCTCACGAATTTTTTCTTAACAAGCTTATAGAAGTCAGTACGTATTGTGTAAGCTTTTGGGGGAAAATCATGAATGCACATTTTAAAGCTCACAAATTTAATTGAAAAACTGCCTAAAAAATAAATTGCTCACTTTAACCCATTACCTGCCTGATGCACTTAAAACTATTGGAAGTAGACAAAATTTATTTTTTTATGTTATATATTGAGTAAATAAAATATTAAAACCTTTTTCTTAAAAATTCTTTTATTTTCTTCAGAGTTACAAAAGTTGTGAAAATGTAACACTGGCATTTAGTAGTACAATTAATTTTCGAATTACATGCTATTGTTGAAAGAATTTTGCAGAAGTGGGACAGAGCATTTATTGCAAATAATTACTGTTCGGCTGCTACAGTTTTTACAGTGCCTCCTTTTATTATCGAGATTCCTCTTGAACATATCATTTTAATGATATTTCAATCTGCATGTTTAAGTGCGAAAGGATTAATATAAATTCATTCTTAAAATGTTTAGCAAAATTTCAAGTCTTCCTTAATAATATGCACTGTTTGTTTACAAGTTTTCAAAATTTATATTAAAAAATCATTAAATTAATATTACAAAAGCATAATGCTTGCAGGCAATGGATAAATGTAACTTCTTCCAATATATCAGGCAAAAGTGATTTAAGCATTTGAGCTTTGCTTTGGAGAGAAAATTTACGATTTTGGTTTCAGTAATGCATAGGATTAATAGAACAAAAATTACTTTCATACACCAAATCTGATCAAAATATTTTTACTTTCCTTTAAAAACCTGTAAATAAATAAAATATGAAGAATTCTGGTTCATCCAATTCCTATGTAACTCGCATATTTAGAATGTTGTAGAACAACTTTGTCAAGCATCAGTCACATAACAAAAATATAACAGTGCTTTGTCACATGCTGTGGTATGATGCTGTGCTCCTTTTATTACTGCAAAATGTGCAATATGTTTCAAAATTAAATAACTACAGTGCATTTGGAATGCACCAAGTGAACATGAATTGACTCCATAAGTAAAATTCTTTGAATATGAAAACTGTCAGGAATGTCATCAAATTTTAAAGCTACCAAATCTAAACATGGTCAACTTAATTAATTGGAGACAATTGAAGGATTTAAAATTAAGTACCAACTATTGAAAATGAAAGTAGGAAAATTTATTGCAGTATTGGAATTCAATAGATTTTTAATTCCTCAACAATTCATACATATATACATGAAGATACACAGAAAGACAATGCACTAGAATGAACAAATAATCCTGTCATCTACAATGAAGATGTAATTTAAAACCAAAAAAAAAGGTCCCGAATTTACAAAAGAAGTAAATGAGCAGATACAAATGGAATTCGCGGCCAGTTTCTGACTACTAAAAAGTCATAGTCAAAATTTGTATATAGAAATGCAATAATTACTAGCCTAATACAGATTTGGTTAATGACTAAAAAGTAGAGGCTGCTTTCGAAGCATTGTAATTATGGAAGAACTGTTTGCCATATTCATATGTGCTAACCATAATAGCACAGGCAGGTGCAACTTTAACAATTCGAGGCACAATACCTAAAATAAAAAGGAATTGCATTATTATATGTATACATACTTCTGTTATTACAAATCACAATTTATCAGAAATAACAAACTACATAATAATTATGCATATGCCCTATTTAAAATGTTTTACAAAACATTTCTACCTATGAACTTATCCTTACAGAAAATTTAAATTTTAATCATCTACTTTCATAATACCAGATTTACATTTTTGTGTATATTATCCAATTTCCTCCCAATTTTAAATACTGCAGAACAAAATCTGATTTGTGACGATTCAAATGTGTAACCAATGGAGAAATGTCA
This sequence comes from Araneus ventricosus, assembly GCA_013235015.1. NCBI lineage: Eukaryota > Metazoa > Arthropoda > Arachnida > Araneae > Araneidae > Araneus > Araneus ventricosus. The sequence goes on from BGPR01019293.1 coordinate 15,838, forward strand.
ATCAAATTTTCATTAGGTAAAATATTATATACAGGGTGAGTTTCACCTATTCTGCCAAACAAAAGATGGTGATATAGGACCATAAAACACTGTAGCAACCCTGTCCAACGCTAACGGTTTCCAAGTTATGGCGGATACAATGATTTTGCTAAAAATCATGAAAAAATCCAAGTTTAAAAAGTTTTTGGCAGATCTACACACAAAATAGGCACATATTCTGAAAGAGCAGTTAAAATCCTTTAAGATGACACCATTTTCATCAAAATACCTGGATTTAAAGCCAAATTACAAGCACCGAAACATTGGTGAAATGCAAAATCGAATTGTCGACAAAATATTTAATATTGAATATCCCGCAAACACCATTCAAGCTGAAATCTGACAAATTTACCAAACACTTGTCCAATCTATCAGCTTTTAAATGAGCTTACCATCAGGGGTGAAAACAGCAAAGATACAAAAAAGAGGAAAATTCACGAGAGTAGCTACATTTATACGTGAATAGCGACATACATTAAGGAAGAGATAAGTAAACACTTATTAATGAATGATTTACTCATCACAAAAAAATTATGAAACAAATATGGTCTTGCTTACAGCCATGTATGAATTTTTTCAATTACAAATACTTATTTTTAACATTATAAAATCAATGTTTTCTTACTCACTTTCTCAAAATAGATACAATTAATAAATAATGTTTTATAATAACAATATTTTTTATAAAATACATATAATAAACCTAAAATATATAAATCAGATTTCGCTTTATAAAAGAAAAAGGCACAAAAGAGTCCTGCATAAATATCAGTTTACAAATAACACAAAATATACAAAAAAGCAGAAAATCGCGGATCCGTGGAGGATTTTCACCCCTGTACCATAAACCATTTCAGTGTTTTATTTCAGGAGAAATTTAGTCTTTCGTTGGCAATACATCACTGAAATCGGTGTTCGTCGAAATACACTAGACAAAAAGTCGCCAAGCGAAACGATGGTGGATGAATGGAATGTATGCGAATCCGCCACTATGAACTCTTTTGGATATGCAAATAGGTTGGAACACATCTGCTATAGTGTTACGTTAGCATTGGACAGGGTAGCTATAGTGTTACGTTAGCATTGGACAGGGTTGCTATAGTGTTACGTTAGCATTGGACAGGGTTGCTATAGTGTTTTATGATCCCCATGGGCTCTTCTATCACTATCTTTCATTTGGCAGAATAGGTCAAACTCGCCCTGTATATATAAAAAGAAGGTATTCTAACAAATTGTTGTCTACAGACAAATTTTAGGAAAACATTTGTTGAATTAAAAATGGTATTTACATCCTTTGATGAAGAAAACTGGAAAAATTACTGACTAAATAATACAGAACCATAATTATTTGCAAATTTATAGAAGAATAAAAAACTAATGTTGCAGTTCAATTATTTTCAAGCAGAGTTACTATACTTAGTTATGTGTAAACAAATAAAATTATATATTAAAACTTGAAAGCTTTTAAAACAGACTTTGTAACTGTTTATTTGTAGTCTTTAAAATATGTACAAAGTTTTACAAAATATATGTGAAAACATAGAGAAATTCACCACAAGAGCATTAAAATTACTTTATGATCATACTGACAGATAAAAAAAAAGACTTAAACTTCCTAAAACATGACAATAAAGAAAAAAAAGACCTTATGATTTTTAATAAGCAATTATAGGAAAAGACAAAACCCAGAATTTTAATGTTTTCGTTTTTATAAAAGGAATTATATATCTCAATTCCTACTTTCTTATATATGATTTCAATGTAATGCATAACAAGTTTAACTGCGAGTTAGCAAAATTTTATTTCCGTAAATATGGAGAAATCAAAAGGGGAAAAGAAAGAAAAAAAAAAAAAAAACTGAACTTACCAGCGAAGAGAGCTTTATAACCATTGTTCTGATATAAGTTTTTCATCAAAAAGTATGTAGAGCGAGTTTGTTTATCTGAAATAACAAAAACACCTTTGAATTCATAAATCAGAATACAAAAAAACATAGCTGATATAATTTAATACAAGCCTTATTCAAATTTTCCCAATCACGACCCCAAAATTCACACAAATGGACCTGTTTGGAGTTTAAATAATGGCCTGCTGCAATAGGATCGGGTAAGTGCAATTATTCAGATAAAGAAAGAGCAATGAAATTATACCCATAATTTGTTAAATATATTATTATTGCTCCTAAAATAAAATGCTGCACAATGCTACGACATAATTCAGCAGGATTTTTAAAAAATGTATAAAAGGGTTAACCTTTCATATTTAACCATACATATCATGAGCTAGATAACATCTCGAACATCCTCTTAAAATTTGGATGTGGGGAAGGGCAGAATTCCAGCTTGTTATTACTGGCACTAGTTATTTACGGCCTTACGGAGTGAAAAAATTGCTACTTGTACAGCATCCATATTGTCTGTAAAAAAAATAAACTTATCTTTCTGCAAAATAAAAATATGCATTTTTAACCAAATGCTACATCACACAGAAGTTAGATTTACAACAAACAATTTACTTCTTTGGATTAAATTTCCGATGATAGAGGCCAATCAAAAATTACAAGAAATTTTAAAGAATTAAAACTGCTACTTTTTATCAGATAATGTCTGCATTTTAATTAAAATTCACTTGAAATGTAACACCTTTTTTAGGAACATTATATGCTAAAGAATTTAGTTTTATAAATTCCAAGTACGTTAGTTCAATCCTCATAAAATTCACCAAGATAAACCGAAACCTGCATTATCCGAAATGCCTCTGAAATCGAAAATCTAAAAACAGTGTATTGCATGGAAATAATCGTGAAGGTGAGACATTTTTGCAACGATATCCCCACTTTTTTTCTTTTAAGCTACCCCAAGAAGATCAGAGATTAATTTCAGAATGCTAAAATTAAAATTAATGGATGTTAACAATATTAATTACGATATTCTTTACTCGTGCCTGTCAGGCGCATGGCGCTGAAACTCGCCAATGTGAATATAGTGCCCAAGGGAAGATTAACTTTAATAAAGAACATAAGTGTAGACTACAAAGAGAGTTTTGAATTTGTTTTACACTGAAAACATTTCAGAATTACACACTGTAATGAGAAACAAAATAGTAATCGATGTTCATGGCTTAACTGAAAAAAAAAAAAAAAAAACCCAAAAGCGCCCCCCCCCCCCCCTAAAAATTTGGTTAACTGGGGTTGTACTGTACTTCAAACTACACTGTTCCCATAAATTCAGATATTACTTAGCATTAGGTATCAAGACCTGAATTTTGCATGCATTCAGAATTTCATGTAACTTAATGAATAAATATGCAGCAGTGCATGGCAGAAGTAAATGAAATAAAAAGAACGGATTCTGTCTCCCCCCCTCGCTAAATGAAAAATATCAAAATTAGATTGTTTAGATTACAGGTTAAATGTAGAACAGTAGTCTTATTCAATTGTTTACAGGACTACCTACTCTCCTATTCCTTTATTAGCAACATATCTATAGGACATGTAGTGACAAAATAGGATAATAGAAAAAAAAAATTATTTTCAGAGTGATTACAGTCCCCCAACAATTAGCTTTGCAGGAGAAATGAAGCTTTAATAACACGATAGTTACACAAGCTCATTACACAGATAAAAGTTGCTGGCGCAATACCTATATCACCCAAAAGATAAGGTTACAGATTCACAGTTACAGAATACCCAAGTATGTTTGTAATTATTTTCTAAAATGGCCAAAGGAGTTACTTACTAGCTAAAGCTTGAACCTCTCCAAGTTCTATTTGTCGGTGAGTTTTTATCACATCAAATGGAAGAGTCAAAACAGCTGCAAGCTAAAATAAGAAAGTTAATACATATTCTCAATACACTATAAGAACATATTTTATATTTTTCAGTTAGCTTTGCAAAAAAATATTTAAGGCTGTAATAAAATAGTCTCTTGGCTGTTTATGCCAAGGTAAACAATGAAACACTATTTTATGAATCTTCTTATAAATTTATCACAAAAAAATTAAGTTTAAAATTAAAATTAAATTATTCACATTAAAAATAAATGCTAATTATAAAATTTCACTAAAAAGTTATAGACAATATTTTAGAGTACTAACTTCTTTGAATAACGAAAAAAAAAAGTGTCATTTGGGAATTTTGGACAAAAATTAGATTCAAGAGCCTTGTTGAAAAATTGATTTACCAGATTTTGTACTTAACCACTTAACTTAACAGCCCGAGAATACTCGTGCATCGAATTATCGAAATTTTAGTCTTATAAACTAAATTTGAATCATTAATTAGCTTCATAATTTGACACAAAAAATATGTAGGATCCATAAACATTTTAAGTATCCTATGCCTTCTTAGATGAATGAAAACGACAGCCCCTTTCCAAAACAGGAGGGGTCATCTTATTAGATAGCAAAGAAAACTATTCAGTTAAGTGGTTAATACAAAATATTACACTAAAGACTGAGCAATTACATTAAAAATGAATAGCCTCATATAGAACATTTAACACATTAATGGTAGTACAATAAAATTGCTGCTATTATCATCTGGTGGCAAGATGTACCAGCAATTTATTGTGAAATAAATGATTAAATGAAATTAGACACTTTAAACTCAAATAATTCTCACCTGCAGATACAAATCAAAGCTTTGACTATTCAATATATGGTGAAATCCCATGAGATATTTTTTATCGCTGTCAGGTCACCTGCGTCTCAATCACAAAATTGCCTACCAACTGCCACTTAACACAAAAAACCATTTCAGAGATTACACAAATATCGGTGGAAGATGCATCATTAAGTTTTGTATGCAAATTACATGTTTTTCCAAGCCATCTGGCAAGATTCACTGATACAAATCACCAATGTCTTGCAATGCAGCGAACATGATAAAATCTTTTAAAACCCCTTTTGATTGTTTCACAAACAGAGGATATATTCAATGTTTCAAAATAATAGTAACTAGCAGTACTCGCATGGCGTTGCCCATGGAATCAGGACTTCAAAATAGTGGGTGAAAAAAGGTGCCCACAATGGCATGAAAAAGTTTTGAAAACAAAAAATACACATTATTGATATTCCCGCTTATAGTTTTTTGTGAATGACGTCACCTGCCACAAAGAAGGTCATGTTGCAACAATGCATTGTAGGATGGTCCGGAGAAGCTCTTGCTACGAAAAAACTGTTTGAACCAATCAGGGAAAAATTAATTTTTAAAAAACGAAAAAAGATATTTTAATAGTTCTTGTTTTAAATCCGACATAAACGTTCCATTTGTAGGCTGAAAAAAAAATGAAAATTATAGAGATGTTAGAACGTCAGATGCGATAATTTAAAGAAATCTTTATTAAAAATTACCATAAAAGTGACTATTTTTCAAAATTCCGTAAACTACGTTAGAAATTCAAAACTAACTTCATTAGAACGGAAATCGCGTGCTCTTCCCGATGGTGTATCTATTTTTGTCGTATAGTTATCCGAAACCATGCTATTGAGAAATTAGTGTGAAAAATCACCCAAAACATTAAATAAAAAATTTTCTAGATTAAATTTTAAAATTGCGGCTTCAAGGTGCATTGAGTCACCATTAAGACTACCTGTGCGCCAAATTTCAAGGTTGTAAGTGCGATAGATTCGTCTGGACATCGCACGCAGACACACACACAAACATTGCCTTTTATAAGTATAGATAATAAAAGAAAGGTATAAGTCTTAACTTACACCTCCAGCAGTAGCACCAGCGAAGAAACTGAACCAAAAAGTAGGTTTTTGTTGGTTAAATTTCTGCTTCAGCAATTCATAGTTGAACCAGTAGACAGCTGTATGAGGAAGAAGAGGAATTAAAAACCCACCTCAATTCAACAAATAAATTCAAGAAGTAATTATCCAATTTAGGGCAATCCTTACCAGAAAATGGAACATCTCTTAATATTGTTGGACCCAAGCCTTGATACAAAGATAGCAAACCTTGAGAAGCGACTTGTTTTTTGATAGAGTCCCCAATCACTGGAAATAAAGAAAACTTCATGGAATAAACTTTTAAAAGATAGATATTGTATGCATTAAAAATTGTAGAAAGGCAACTAGCTGACTTACTAAGGTAGCTCAACTTTTGTGACTGCATCTTTGTTCTTATTAACTCCAAAGGACTTATAACAGTGCAAGCAATGACTAAAATGACGAAAGAAAAGTTGATTCAATTTTGTGCATGTACAAGGAAATAAGAAAAGATGCATTTTCAGTACATACATTTAAAAAAAATTAAGAGCAAACAATTTTTTCATGCAAATAATATTGCAATTGCTTTAAATAACTGCTCAATAGCCACGGATGACAGCAACTCCATTTTAGAGGCCTGGAAAATTACTGTGTACCAAAAATCTAAATTTCAAATAATGTGATGCCCATGCATATATTCTTGCACACATGTTTTCAAACAGTTTCACTAGAAAAGCAAATACTTTGCATATTAAAAAGCTATCAAAGCTTAATTTATGCTTTTCTATAGTATTTTGCAAAATGTGTATTGCAGAACAAGGAGAGATTATGTCAGATGGGAGAAAAATATACCAACTCTGTATTTTGCACACATGTGCACTCGACTGGAAAACAAGTGAAAGCCAACAATTTCTTGGGTTACAACAGAATTTGTGTCATGGCTGTGAAGTCAAATGGTATTATCTTTTACTGAGAGTGAAAGTGAGGGTTTCAGTTTTTTTTATGATGTTTCCACAATATCCAGCATATTTCCAAAAATGTTGCAAATACAGTAGTCTCCCTACAACGAAGTCTCTCTACAGTGAATTTTTCCCTATACCGAAATTTCTAATCGGAATGTTAAATAACATTCAAAACATTCTCCATATAACGAAGTGGTTGTCTCCCTACAACGAATTTTTTCAGGGGTTTATCTTTTCGATTTTTGTCATTTTTGAAGAAAGTTGATAATTTCTGTGCAACCAATTCACTCACATGTGCCTGTTTCTTGAACCACTCACTCTTAAAATGTGAAAATTTTTCTGAAAATTTAACATAACGAAATGCAAAGAAATGTAAAATAACGGAATTTTTCAACTAAAATAAACATAAGTACATACTATTCTCTAAATCGGTGAAATGTCTTAACTTTTGAGCATTTCATTTATACAATAAAAATTAGTATAATTTTAACTAATTTATAATATATATTACTTCCATTTTTAATTGAAAATCATAATTAAATACATGTGAACTTATCGCACCTATTGAAAAGTTTGGAACATTTACTTAAATAACTGCAAAAATCTCTAATCTCCGTATAACGAAATTTTCTGTATAACGAATTTTTCAATTGGAACCAAGCGATTTCATTATAGGGAGATTCCACTGTATTACTCAGACATGACACAGGCTTGGAACAAAAAAAACTGAACTTCATAAATAATGAATCGTGCCAAACATAAATACCGAAAAGTAAAATAAGTATTAATCTAACAATAAAATAAATAAATTTATACAAAAAGTGCTCAAGATATTACAAATATTGTAGAATTATTATATAATAAAAAATTAAGAATGATAAAATCCGATGCCGAAAAAGCGGAAATCCGTGTTTCCGCGGAAATGTGTCATGTCTGATTACTAATTTGAAAATGTCTCATTCTATGTAAGTTTCTATTTTATTCTCCATTACCTGAAATATTAAATATGCACAAATGTTACAAAATCTTTTATTCTTGAAGTTGCTTTAATTTAAATAATAAAAGCTCCATCTATGAGATCAGACTCTGTGGCCACTCCACCCCCACCTGAAATTTATCCAGTCAACTATGAAGCGTCTTCAATGACAATGGAGAAGTGTGCACTTCTGCATTATTAAAGAAAGGATAATGTATTCAGGTATGCCAGCAGATGATATTCAGAGAATCAAATTTTTAGTAAAATTGCTACTCTGAAAATTTGTCAATTGAGATATTTTTTATGTTGATCTCAAACAGTTATATGAAAACACTGGTAAGATTTTTTGAAGGTTAATATAAAAGTTGCTTTGATTTGGGATTTTGTTAACTGGGTGTCAGCCAGACCTGCAATTCCTTCACTTTAAATAGCTTTCTCTAATCAGATATTAAGTTCAAATGTTAACATTTAGTAAACAAATAAAATATAATTTAAATTTAAAAAATGAATTGATTTCATCTTTTTTTCAATTCCTACTATTAGTTCACACTCTCCCTATATTTATATAACTTGCTCAAATTTTGCAATCGATTTTAAACTAATTTCCCGATGAGCTGGAGACTTGAAACTTTAAACAGAGCTCAGAACTAGATGACAATGCAATATTAATTCGCTTTCTTGCCTGTATGTTTGTCCATTATTTCATATTTTGTACGACACATGCACAGTACGTTTTTCATTATATCTCGAAAACTATTAACATTGCAGACTTGGTTCTTGGGTATATGGTTGGCCCATGGGATCATCGAAGCACCCCCATATTTTAGCCATATCTTTGCACATGCGCAGTACATTTTTCATTATATCTCGAAAACTATTAACATTACAGACTTGGTTCTTGGGTATATGGATGGCCCATGGGATCATCGAAGCACCCCCATATTTTAACCATATCTTTGTGCATGCGCAGTAAGTTTTTCATTATATCTCTATAACTATTAACATTACAGACTTGGTTCATGTATATGGACCTTATTAAGGATAATCAAACTTATATTTTAGCCATCTTTATTGCCATGCTGATGGTTTTCCATTATCTCTAAAACTATTAACATTACAGACTTGGTTCTTGGGTATATGGTTGGCCCATGGAATCATCGAAGTACCCCCATATTTTAGCCATATCTTTGCACATGCACAGTACATTTTTCATTATATCTCGAAAACTATTAATTATTAAAGTAGGAATTGACCTTAAAATTTTTTTTATATTATTTCTTTTATAGAAGTATCTGGAAAGCCCAAGAAAGAGTTTCAGAAATTCAACTTTTCAAGGGTTCAAACCAGTGATTTGGGTAAATGCAATTTGTCTTTTAAGGTAAGTAAGGTAAAAATGTGCCATTTTCCAATCTAAACTAAAAAAAGTTCAATACCCTCACTCCAAGAGCTCATATAAACTCTCTCAAGCTTAGTATCTAAAGCTGAGACATGTAGCTATAAAGCATTCAAATAACTGTTTTCATAGAAATTTAAATACAAAAGCTCAAAATCTAGTGCAATCTCTCATGCTCAATTTATGGTACCTTTTTGGTTTCTTAACATTTAAAAAATTAATTGCTACGTTTAGTTAGCTTTTATTTCCAGGAGAAGGGGGGGATAAGTTATGGGAATTACTGCATTTATATTGTCACAAAGCTATAAAGTCATTTCCCTGAGATGCTAGACTTGGCAACTATTTTGGCAACAAAAGGAAGTTTCTAGAAGGACCTCAAACTTTCCACCTATTTCTACTGGTTTCATGAACTTTCTAGAGATTACGTCACTTCCTATGTAATGAAGTCACTTCCTGTTGAAAAGTATACAGGCAAGCTCTCAAGCCAAGAAGAGGTAGTTGGAATTTGATCAGCAAGCAAGCTGGTGACCTAACAAGAAACCTTTGAGTGTTGTATTGAGATTTATTGTTAGTCTCTGTCGTGAATTTTTACTAGTGCTGTGTTAATACTTGTGTTACGTTTCTTTGATTGGAATATTTGTAAAATAAAGAGCTTCATTTTTTTAAATCCTGCTTATTGGATTGCATTCATGTACACCCACAAGACAATTTCGTTACAATATATTTCTTTGCTAATAACTGAAAGTTCAATATCATCAGCAAGATATTTTGACATATAAAATAACTCTTGCACAACCTCTTCAACTATTAGATTCTGAATTATGAATATTACGAGGTATTAGAGATAAAATGTAAACAGGAAAGAATGGGTTCATGGAATGCAAAGAATGTTGGTGAGCTATTCAACAAATTAATTTCACTGTCTCCAATTCTTTACCAATCGGGCCAAAAAAGGTATTTTCTGACCCAAAGCCTTTAAAAGATTCTTTCTTTAGTGTGGGCAAATAATATTTCAGATTCTACATGGCATCTAAGCTAACAGTGCTCAAGGGTGTTCCACATTCCATCATACATATAATGAATCTGAAAAATTACTCTTGAATAGTTGATATTGTGACAAAATCAACTTGTGGGTGTATGTAAATGCAGTCCAATAAGCAGGATTACAAAAATAAAGCTCTTTATTTTACAAATATTCTCAAGCAAAGAAACGTAGCACAAATATTAACACAGCACTAGTAAAAATTCACAACAGAGACTACCAATAAATCTCAACACAATGCTCAAAGGTTTCTTGTTAACTCACCAGCTTGCTTGCAGGTCAAATTCCAACTCCCTCTTCTTGGCTTGAGAGCTTGCCTTTATACTTTTCAACAGGAAGTGACTTCATTACGGAGGAAGTGACGTAGTCTCTAGAAAGTTCATGAAAACAGTAGAAATAGCTTGAAATTTCGAGGTCCTTCTAGAGAATTCCACTTGTCGCCAAAGTCGCCAACTTTGTCGCCAAGTCGCCAAGGTCGCCAAATTTATCGCCAAGTCGCCAAGTTTGTCGCCAAGATTAGCATCTCAGGGAAACGAATTTATAGCTTTGTAACATTGCTCCCCTCTTCAAAGACTGAACGTCCCGGCAGTCTTATTACATAGAATTATGATCAGTGGCCCTGTATGGAGCTAGCCGATTAATATGGATGACTTTCGGCTTGGCGTTGGGCGCCCTCTGTACTCTGTAGACAACATCGTTCAGTTTCTTGACAACTGTATAAGGTCCTTCCCAGTTCTGTTGTAACTTGGGACTCAGGCCCCTCCGTCGCTTCGGGTTATACATCCAGACTAGATCTCCCTCCTTAAAATGGTGGTGGGTTGCTCTGGAGTCATAACGAGTTTTCATTCGTTCGCTGGCCAGTTTAATTCGCTCTCTGGCAAACGCATGTACGCTTTCCAAACGTGCCTCCAAGTTTTTCATGTATTCATTCGGCGAGGAAGGCGTTTCACTCGGTCGTCCAAAGAGAATATCGCAGGGTAATCTTAGCGTTCGGCCAAACAGCATTTCCGCTGGAGTCAATCCGGTCACATCATGTTCCGCACTCCTGTAGGCCAAGAGGAAGAGTGGCAAATGTGTATCCCAATCTGTCTGGTTCCTCGAAACAAATAGAGACAGATGATTTAAAATAGTCCGATTAAATCTCTCGACCATGCCATCGGACTCGGGATGTAACGCGGTCGTTCGGGTTTTCAGAATTCCCAAAAGCTTGCAAAGCTTAGTAAAGAGGGCAGAGTTAAAATTCGTACCTTGATCCGAATGCAATATCATAGGCACGCCATAACATGAAATCCAGCTCCGTACGAGTTCTTCAGCTACAGTCGAGGCTTCCTGATCTGGAATGGGAATTGCTTCAGGCCACTTAGTAAAATAGTCCATTAATACTAGGACATATCGATTACCTTTTGTTGTTACTGGAAAAGGTCCTAGGATATCCAAAGCCATTCTTTCGAATGGTGCGCCCACATTATAGCGCTGCAAGCGACCTTTGGTCCTTGTTTTGGGTCCTTTTCGGGCTCCGCAAGCGTGGCATTCTCTACACCAATTTTCAACATCAGCACGAAGTCGATCCCAGTAGAATCGCTCTCGTGTTTTACTTAAAGTTTTCATGACTCCAAAATGCCCTCCACTTGCGCTGTCATGAGTTTCTCGCAGAACTTCTGGAATTCTACTCTTTGGGAGAATTAGTTGCCATCGACAGGAGTTTCCATCATCACTTTCCCACTTGCGGTAAAGAACACCGTCCTTAAGATGTAAGGAGTCCCAAAGAGCCCAGTATCGTTTAGTTGCCGGACTCTCCGGAGCGATTTCTTGCCAAGATGGTCGTTCCGCCGAATTTAGTTTCTTCTCCAGAATTGGTTTAATAGCAGGATCTTCTAGCTGCGCCTTTTGGATCTCGCATGAAGACCAGGGATCTACAGTTGTCGTTGTTACAACTTTCACGGAAATATCTCTCTCCATTCCGAACTTTTTCTCGGCATTGGTGCACTGTTTGCAGCTTTCTTTACAAGGTCTTCGGGAGAGGGCATCTGCGTTTCCGTGAGAGGTACCTTTGCGATGCTGGATTTCGAAATCATACTCCTGCAGTCTTTGGATCCAGCGAGCTATCTGTCCCTCAGGTTCCTTAAAATTCAAAAGCCATCTTAAGGAAGCATGATCAGTTCGCAGAAGAAATTTCCGTCCATAGAGGTAGTGATGGAAATGCTCTATAGATTTAACAATGGCCAGTAATTCTTTACGTGTGACACAATAATTTCTTTCTGGCTTACCCAAGCTCTTACTGAAGTAAGCGATGACACGTTCTTCGTTTCCAATATTCTGGGACAGCACGGCTCCTATTCCTTCATTACTAGCATCCGTATCCAAAATGAAATCTTTGTCAGTCCGGGGGTAGGTCAAAATAGGAGAAGATGTCAAAGCCTGCTTTAAACTATTGAAAGATTTCTCACATTCTTCTGTCCAATTAAAATTTGATTTAGCTTCAGTTAATTTATGTAGAGGTTTTGCTATTGTGGAGAAATTTTTCACAAAACGACGATAGTAGGTGCACAGTCCAAGGAAACTTCGGAGATCGTGTACCGTCTCTGGACGAGGCCAATCAACTACTGCCTTAATTTTCTCTGGATCGGTTTTAACTCCTTCTGCTGAAATAACGTGTCCGAGGTAAGTAACCTCCTTTTGGAAAAACCTGCATTTCTTGAGATTTAACTTTAGGTTGGCTTTTTGTAGCCTCTGGAATACTTTACGAAGGTTATTTAGATGTTCTTCAAATGTTCGCCCTACTATTATAATGTCATCTAGATATACTAAGCAGGCTTCAGGCGGAGTAGTCCGCGTAATACTGTCTCCATCAGTCTTTCAGTATTTGGCAGGTTACCAAAGTCGAAGGCATTACCTTAAATTGCCAAGGTCCTTTGCTCCGGTGGTGAAGCTTCTGTCTCTCCTTCTTCTGGTCGGATCTCCAATTTGCCCGAGTATCACTCTTCAAATCCAGTGTATAACAACCACTGACTTCCATTATCAAAGCATCAGGGTGTCACAATAGCATTGGCAGGATAACTTCCGGCTACTTCCGTAATTTAGTTCAGTTTCCTGTAATCACACGTTTAGAATGATTGATCCATCTTTCTTTTAACAGATACAATAGAAGCGAACCCAAGGCCCTGATGATTCCTCAATTATCCCATTGTCAGCCATTTCTTTAACTAGATTATCTGCTTCTTCTTATTCCTTGCAAAGACGAAAGCGTCTTGGAGTGTTGCCATGATTGGTGGATAGTCCCTGTATTAATTCTATGTTGTGTCATATTGCAGCGACCCGACAGTCATGGCGTCACGGGTAAAAACAAGTGATCAAGAAATTCGTCAAGTACTTCCTTACTGTTCAGTTGTTTCTTATTAAGTGTTCGAAAATTCTCCGGGTCAGGTGGTAGTATGTTGTCGCTCAGAAGATTCTGGAGGACGGCGATGACCTGTCCCATGGTTCACGGTAATCTTAGTAACAGTCTGCTTTGATCTGAATCTTGGGTTTATTATTTAGGTACCAGAACTCTAGGGGCCAAGCTGTT
>BGPR01019294.1:0-29526 GCA_013235015.1 Araneus ventricosus
TTTTGTATGTAGAAAAGTTTATTAGTCCCTCTATTTTTCTAAAAATTTTCTCGTTCCCTCCTCTGTAACTAATTTCCATATAAAGTGTAAATTCACAAGAAAAGGTGACTAGAAACTCGTGGTGCCCTATATTATCGTTATTAGTAATCAGAAAATTTATTTTCACTAGTAGACCAGCAAAAGAGAGCTTCTCCCTACCAAAGAGAAATATGGTTTAGTTGTAAAACACCGCCCATAAAAAGTTTAATGTCAATGTAAGGAAAATATTTAGTGCAGTCTAGAATCAAGCAGAATTGTATGCAAATATTTCAATTATTTAAGAAATTCTTGATAGGTATGTTTATTTATACTGCATATGTAACAGTTTTATTTTATGAAGAATTGATGTTCCCGAAATTAGTATCGCTGTTGGATGCAAATTTTTCCAAAGTAAAGTAATATAAATTGTTTCAAATTGACCCAGGGTCGGATTAGGCCTTGTTTAAGAATTATAAAACAATATTAGAATATATTATTCCCAGCTAATTCGAGATATTAGGTCATTTTATTCAAATACGTATCAAAAAACTTTTAAAAACGCTCTATAAATACACCAAAAATCTTTTTCTGTTAAATTTCATTATCAAAGCCAGTTCCTTTTTTCTTCGGCTCAGATGTATATAAAAAAATTCCTGAAGATGCGTTTGTAAATATTATTTAACAAACGCACAGTCAATGCCATTATTTAAAGACTGATATTTATTTTTAAATGTTAAGCTTTCTTGCTCTAGTTTTTAATAACTAATTTTATTGTTTAATTATAAGAAATAAACCTGTACCAAATCTGCCGAATAATTAGTCAATTATGCTTTCGTTTAAAATGTAAAAGTTCCGTTGACTATCATGTCTCCTTCTTAGACAGGTTAAAAATTTTAAAACTAAAAAAAAACCTAAAAAAAATAGAAAATTTGACCACTAATATAAGGTTATTTAATAAGCTTAAATGGAAACGTCCATGCAATTTTAAAAGTTTTTTACATACTTTTGTAAAATAAAATTTTTTTTTAGCTATTTGTACCTTTCTCATGAGAATGACATAAATATTGTCTTACTGCTAATTTTAGTATTACAAGTTTATAAAGTGGTTTCTTTCTTTTATTGTATTTAGTGCTGGGCGCAATCAAACATATTTATCTGTGAATATTTCAGCTATTCAAAGAATTCATAATGGATATCTTTATTTATTTATTATTGTTACAGTTTTTATTTTCATAAAAAAAATCCTAACTCAATTGTAGACACACCCACCCAAAAAAATGAGTAAAACCAGAGAGTATATTTGTAGTTTTTCTTGTAAATACTTTGTAATAAAATGAGAGAATTAAATGTCATGTTCTCAACTCTTCACAATCTCTCTTGGTAATCCTACGAGAAACGTGAGTACGTCTATTAGATGAAATAGTATTAAATTAGTATCTTTTTTCAGATACGCAGATTTTATAGAAGTAAATAATATATTGTTTGAAATTAACCTCGCGCGCGGCGTTAGGATTAATCAGAATATACATTTTCATTCTCTGCTTCTTGTATGCAGAATAATGTAGGCTTCCGTAATACTAAGAAGCCATTAAACTGTTCTCAAAATTTTTCGGGACGAATTAGAAATGTTCAGATATTACAATATTAAATTCATAAAAACTTCATACAATTTTCTCTAATGTAATAAAAATCTTAGCTTTGGTTTCTGAATTAGGACAACCACAACCGCTTGCCATGCTTTTGAGAAAATAATAATTATCCGGCAATATATTTAACAAGAAATTTAAATCTAAAATAACGGTTTTCACAGATTTCGGAATCTTTTCGTCAAACGATTTGCAAACACCCGCCTCGAAATTCATTCTCCGTTCTCCACCAATATTTGGAGTGTAGGTTGACTAGCGGGTCGGGTATCAGATTACTCTTACAAAGGCGTAAAGGGAGTCTTCGGAGGACAAGGCATGACCTTGGGACCCCTCCCTCTGTTTCGCGACCGCAAAAAAATAATCCGCACTCCGCGAGTTCGCTTCTAGGCTGTGATACGGCTTGTCAATTAAGATTTTAAGACCGCCTCTTCACCCCCACCGTTAGAGGACGCTTTCATCGACATTGGTTTTTCGTTTAGGTACACGGCAGCCTTAACCCAGGACATCGGAAGAGAAGAAACGACGAGGTAACCTACGCCCGTAATCTATCGCGCGCTCTGTTTACTTTTTGGCGATAACCCTTGGCGACCATCCATACGTTCCGAACACTCCCCACTTTTATGGGAGTATAAAAGTTTCCAAGCTTCAAAAATTGAACTAATTGGGTAAAAGTTAAATTTACGGTGCACAGCCGTTCCTCCTCCTGTAAGGATTTTTTTTGTCGCCAAGAGCAAGATTTGTTTTGGGTGCGCAGCGAGCATTTTATTGTCGGCTTGTGCACACAATGCCTGCAGCATCTCGAGAGGGTTCCGGGCAAATTTTTTAAACAAGAAACAAAACAATAAAAACATCAGCGGCTTCGGCAAAGCGGAAAAATAGTAGCTTCGCTTTTTCATTGAATGTTAGCGATCTAGGTTTTTTAAAAAAATAATTCCACAAACGAGAATTTCAATTCCAAACGAAGTTTTATTCAAATTCGAAGAAATCTACCAATGAAATAGTTGATAGCACATACCTGACCAATAAAATCGCAACGCTGAAGCAAGAAATAAAAATATAACGATTCCTGCGCGAATAAGACACGAATAACATATGTTCTGACTTCGCCAATCCGTCTTCTGCTTGGCGGCAAAGGAATTGGCGAGCTAAAGCGGAGAGAAAGGGTTGCGCACTATAAACTTTACTTCAACCAACCACCCAGGTAGCACATAATATTGTCTCATGTCATAAAATTCGAAAAAGTAACATTGTGCAATATTTCCCCCAATATTGAAACAGTGTAAAACGTAGACTTTTTCAATACTGCACAATGTTTTTTTTTCATAATATTGGATAATTATATTATTAATTGGATATAATACTGTATAATATTATACCATATTAAATAATATTGTACTATACTGAATAATATTATATAATATTGAATATTATAACAATATATTGAATATTTTAAAAATACATTTTAGAACCACGGAAAAACATTAATCACTTAATTCCTAAGCTTACTTCCTGAATTTATGGGTAACTTTTCTGAATTTTTGAACACCTCTACAGTGAGCTTTGAACCTGGGTCCTTTTGCTTACCAAACTGGCACCTTACCACTGGACCAGCTAGACTTGCATCAGAGAGTGTAAATGATGATAATAAAATGTAGTTACAGAGTTCGGATCTCTATGAAATTTCATGCGCATTAACAATTAATATGAATAGTCTTTTTAATTAAATTATATTTTATCATAACAATTTCGAGTTCAAAATTAAATTGGAAGTCAAAGAGGAAGCAATTTTAGCTCTTATATCTAAGTTTGTTAATTTAATAAATTAAGGCAGTAAGGTTTAAAAGTAATTATAATAATATGTTGAAAGGTTTTAAAATAATTTTGAAATTTATTTATTCCTCTTTCAATGTATTATGAGACACCTTTAACATTTATAATTACAGCATGTATTGAAAATCAAATACAATATTCGCAACAATAAATCACGTGCATATTTTTACGATGAGAATGAAACTCAATTTTTTTTCCACAGAACAGTAGATAATACATATGTGAGAGCTTTTTTATGGTTAGCTTACTTAGCTGAATCCGGACTACCTTTTATTATATACAGTAAAACAAAATGATTGTGTAAACATTATTATTGAAATGAACATTTTGTAAAATATTTTTTCGGACATATTATTCAACGCTGATAAATAAAGTGTTACAGTATGATCATGCCGCCATCTGCTGACAGTAAGAATAACCTAACCTTAAAATACTGATAAACATCTATTAATATAGAATTGCATGCATTCTATTGTTTAATACGATATAATATTCAGCATCTTAGAGAATAATTGTTCCAGTGGAGTTTTTCGAAATAAAACTTCCACTCGAGTGATATCCTGAGTTAAAATGAAGATTTTTATAAAAAACATTGTTTTTATATTATTTGTGAAACTTTATCTCGGAAATACTGATACATACAATACAGTACTTTGTTACGGTATTCGGTGTTCATAATATTGTATAACGTTGTGCAAATATTGCATAATATTTCTGTGTTACTGGGGCAATGGGAGTGGTCTCCCCTAACCTTTCTCGTGTACTCCTAACACATATGGAGAAAAAATCAGCTAAAGGCAGTAAAACAAAGAAGCGCCCCTAACGTAATGGGGAGAGGGAGAAAAAGCTTGGGAATTGGAGGCGAAAGGCATGGGTAAGAAGCGGGAAGGATTATTGGAAGTGAATAGCTTAATTACACAATAATGGCCTCATGTTATTGTGTAATGAGAAAAGACAAATAGGTCTTAAACACCTTTTTTTCGACTGATTGAAACGAAAATTGGGCAAGGATCTACAATTAATGTTAGCAGGCCTCATACCAATTTTTATTTATCAAAGACAAACGGTTTACAAGTTATAATGTTTATAAGTATGCGATTATAGAGAGTGACAGACAGTCAACCCTTTGACGGATTGGTCCAAAATTTGATACAAACCTAAATTCTTGCTGGTAAAACTGTGTACCAAATTTTATCCATCTAGCTATTTAAGTTTTTGAGTTATAATGTTCACATGGACATGGACAGACAGACTTCTCGTGGACGGATTTTGTCCAAAATTTGATAGAAACCTACAAATTATGTTTTAAATCGCATACCAAATTTCATCCCTGTAGCTCTAATAGTTTTCGAGTTATCGTGTTCACACACAGACATAATTCCAAAATAGTGTTTTTTGGACTCGGGGAGGTCTAAAACGTGGAGTTTCGTCAAAATCTCGATTTCGAATTTTTTGACGATTATAATACTTTCTCTTTGTATACCTCGTATATGAGAAAGTGAAAATGGTATGAACTGTTTGTCTTCCGTTTACATTACTCACAGACTAAATGTGTTTTTGTGGAGTTTTCATAGTTGGCATCTGTGTCAAAATACCAAATATTGGTTATATGTGTAAAATTTTAAGAAATAATATGTAGGAATATATTTTATTAGTAGATAATTTGTAACTGTTAAACTTGCTAAAAGGATTCCTAAAAGTGGACTCGATTGAAATGCTGAATTTTTTCCTTCTTACCCTAGCTGATTGAAAAATTCTCTTCATAAAATGCTGTAATGGGTTTTCAAGGTTGTGCTTTAGTTTAGTTATATTAACATCCCGTTTTGAAGCAACATGAGGGCTGTATTGGGACAGGCCTTGTAATTTTGAACCATGGTCAGATGACAACACCCGAGCTGACATCCCATCTCCAAACTTCTGCACCACACCAGCGGGATCAAGGTTGTGGACTCTTAATGAGTCCATAAAGCTGAAATATATATATATTTATATATAGAGAGAGAAACGAATAATATTGAAAGTGTTACACAACACACCTCCTTTAACTTCAAAGGAGGCAGTTGAAACTCCTTCAGTTTCAAAAGAAGGCAATGAAGTTTCTGCTGTTTGAAAAGCTGTTGCATCTCCTTTGAAAGAATTAAAACTGACTATTCTTTCAAATTATCACCTCCAGCATCGAGTGAAACAAAAATTGTACCAAAAAATTCAAAAACAAAAAGAAAACATGTGCAGGCAGCAACAGGTGAGGTTCTGACAGCAAATATGGGTTGTGAAGAAAACATGTTATTCTCCAAAAACTATGGTGGTAAAGAAATTTAATCAAAGGCAACTCAGAAAAAGTCAGAAGAATAAAAAGTGGTAGCACCATAACACCTCCTTTAGACAAAATATCTGCTGGTTGTTGGGTACTGGTAAAGTACTACTGCAGTCAATGAAAACTTTTGTAATTAGGAAATGACTTGTTTATAGTCAGATAACTGGTTAAATCTCCTCTTGCAGAGAAATATATTTTTCTAGAAAATGAAGATGTGGATGAAATTGAAAATGAACAGATATCCAAATACTGGTGAGCTAATGTTTGATGTAGAGGACATTATACTTTTAATACTTGAATTCAAATGTCAAAATTTCTATGTGAATGTATTTAATCCTCGAGGACGCGCATTGGGCCTGGTGCTTGCAAGAATTTATTAAGCTGGCAATTCATTTGTAGTCCATTCCATCCATTTGGCCCAAGACTTTTTTTCCCCACCCATTTTAATTGGAAAAATCCAGGCATGTCATTCACTTGATGTTTCAAAGTTTGTTTTGAGACAAGGTTCAAGTTCGCAGAATTCTACCTGCCCACCCTCCTCTTCCTCACACATGGGAGATTTCAAGTTTCAGTTCTACCCTTGCCGCGGGTCCTAAACTAGGCAGAACTATTGTTTTCCGGCTAGCCTTGCATCGGGGTCTCAAATTTGAATCGGCGTATGAAGTCTTGGATTTTGAGTTGGTTGGAATTCCACCACTCATAATAATTTCTTCCAAATTTCATAGGTTTTCAACCTTGACAATTGTTTTTTCCTTCCCGTGTTTCAAAATTTCCATTTTGGAAGAGATATGAATGGCTGCTTTACAGAAAATTAACCCCTCAATGAAAAAACTTCAGATTCACAGTAGCTGCATTCAAGGTAATTTACTTGCTGACCACCGATATTTCAAGAATTTCCCCTTGTTTGTTATCTCAGAAAACAGAAGGTAGGGCCTCTGAAGCCCGATGTGTGCTTGTGTTTCTGTGTAATGTTACTAAATAGAATAAATCGCAACAATTTACCGCTATTTGAACTACAAATATGAGATTTAAAGATAAGAAAAGCTTTTAGCTAAAAATCAACTAATTAAGAATTGATTAATGAAGAAAATAAAGAAATTGTTGCTGTTGAATTAGTTAGAGATCATATGTCGAATTTTGAAAAGGAATTAGACAATGAATTGAATATTTGTGAGTCCACCGATTATTTAGAAGAAAGCTGGAGTTAAAAAATGGTGTAATAAATGTAAATAGGTGGAAATGATAGGTAGAATTAACAAAATAGTGTAAAATAGAACCTCGCTAAAATATCGGAACTTTTTGCACAGAATATCGTCATACAACTACCTGAAAACTTTGGTGAAGCAAAAGTTGTATGCCAGTTCAAAAGTCTTGGAAATGCTTATTGATGCATTAATATTTATCTCAAGGAGAATTCAGGTAATTTTGGACAGGAAAGCCAGCATTTTCATAAATACCTTGAAAATACCAAGCATTCATCAATTTTCTTCAATTTAATGCACTCCCTAGAAGAGATTTATCTGAAAATTATTAATATTTCATATTCTATATACTAGTGCAACAAATGTTTCTTATTAAAGTAAATGTAATTTTCTGCACGCTTTGTTGAAAAAACAGGACCCCGGCCTGCGAGGCCTGATGCTCGTCCTCGAGTAAGTGTAAAGAACGTGCATCCTCGCAGGTTAATGAAGGGTGTATTGTCCATTTTCTAGTTGATATTAATGATATATTAGTATTTTAATGATATATTTCATTTTTTTCATCTATGATCATTATACTGTACAGATTGTTCATTTTACCCCTACCCATGGGGTAAAATGATCATAGTAACAAGCCTAAGAAAAGTACTGATTACTCGGTTTTGTTGCTTAAAAAAAGAAGCAAATAAAAAATTGTAGCAACTCTCAGATAGTGTAATGTAAAATATCTTTCTAAAAAGTGTAAATATTTAACATAATTTAAGGATTGTAGCTTGCCAAATATGAAAATAGCTAATTTTATGGTCATTTTACCCTTCCCTACCCTAATTAATTGTGTTATCTAACTGTACAAACAAAATGCACTCTAAATAACCATCTGCTTAAGAGTTTTAATTCATATAGTTTTAAAAAATTCTGGGTATAAAAATGACAAGTATAAAGATTGTCTTATGCAAGTCATATATAATCTGAGCATTCAGATCTGAATGCATAGATTGCAATCCTACTTAACCACTTCATTGCAGTTCATCCAAACATATTCTCGTGTATTAAAAGCAATAGGTTTTAGAATTATTTTAAAGTGATTTAACACTGTTATTTATTGAAACTCTTTTAAATTTCAATAACTAAAGCTTTTTATCATAATATTTCAATAAATTGTCTTATTTTGGATGTTAAGTATCAAAAATAAAAAAAAGAGATGATGGAATTATGAAGGATGGTTCTTGCATAACAAAATTCTACAATATACCAATCCATCAAGGATGATACTTACTTTTAAGTTAAAAGCAAAGGGGTTTTCCCCCTTTTTCAGTTTAAATTATGCTTGCATTGATACCACCTGTTTCACTTTCCAGACAATACTTTTTTAATTGCATAATAACCTATAATTAGTAATATTTCATGCTGCTTTCCGTCCTGGTATTGCAGACTTCTTTAAATGTTCGAAAAAATACAATGCTAACATTAATTAGGTTTTGGATTTGTTTAAATAATTTTTTTGATTGACTGACTAAGAGCTATTGTGTAATTATGTAAGTTTTCTTAATTGAATTGTTGCATATTATGCTTGAAGATGATTGGTGGTGTTGTATATTATTCTTTTAGACGATTGACAAAATTATAACTTCATGTATAAATACTCTTGGAAATAACCAGTAAATGATGTTTTATCCAGAGCACTGTTAAAACTGATATTGTATGCTTTCATTATTTCAAACCAGAAAATATTAACTACTCATTATCACACTAAAACAGTGGACTATAATATATTCACTGAATTTTTTTCCCCCATTCATTCAGAATAGGAAGTACCCAGTTGCAATTCCACAGGTACAAACAAATATTGGGTTTTAGGAAAGTATACATGCTTTATCGATAGCTTGTACTGATCACTGTAGGAATATTGAAATGCTGATTGTGTACCTTTGAAATGATATGTCTTCAAAAGTGGTACTTTTGATGTTCTTTTATTACTGCAAAGGGCAGAATGCTTTTCAAGCTACACACACACAAAAAAAGTTGTATATTCTTTGCAGAGACAATGCTGAAGTGAATGAACAGTGTACAAATTGTTTGTGAAATTCAGATGGGACAAATTTCATGTTTAAGATCAGCAATGCTCCAGAAAGCCGTTTGCAGTTGATGTTGATCAAATAAGGCACTAATCACAAATAATCAACATATTACTATTCATGAAATAGCATAGAAAAAGAGTTGAATTCAACCATTTACAAGCATTTGATGTGAAATGGCTTCAGTAGTCATCATGATGTTTGGATGCCCCACAAATTAAAAGAAAATTTAAATGGACCTTATTTCCACGTGTGATTTATTGCTCAAACACAATGAAAACAATTTTTTAAATGGATGATGTTGGGCAAAGCGAAACTGATCTTCCATTATAATACTGAATAAAAATAGTCGTGTTATTTGAGTGAGTTGTGTTATTTGAGTGAGCTGCCATCAACCACAACCAAAGACCAATATCCATTCCCAGAAAGTTATGCTTTGTTGCTCATGGAACTAGAAGGGCATTGCCTTTTACAAGCTGCTGCCATCTTATCAAATAATTAATTTAGTTAAATACAGTAGCCAGATGGACAATTTGAAGCAAGCCATTGATGAGAATCGGCTAATCATGAAGGGGTGGTCTTTCAAAAAGGATGAGGCTAGACAACACATCACTTTGGTCCCTTGGTGGATATTGTTTAAACTTGGCTAGGATGTCTTGCCTCTTTACCTTTGAAAGTGGATGGGTATACTGTTTATACATGCATGAGTTTATTGTTTTCTCAGTTTGAGAATAATAATTTCCAGGTTGCAAAATTTAGATTAATTGAAGACTATCAAGATTTAATAACCTCGTCATAAAGACGAAATCCCCTCTCCATTTTCTGTATTTTTCTTAATAATACAAAAATTAAAATCTACAGCAGCTGCTTTTAGTTTTATTAATTTCTTCTTCAGTTTTAAATGTTATATTGCATATTGGTGGTTTTATTGTTTAGAAATAATTTCAGATGGATAATTATTCATATTCATGATTTTAGTTGTTTTATTATACGGATCATTTATAAATAAACAAATTTTTAAAGATGTTTGCAACTGCAATAATTTTTTTAAAAATTACTGATTTATATACCATTTTTCCATGTATACAGTGATTAATAAATGCACATTTACCTTTGACTTTAAAGTTCTAATTAACTGAAATTTTACTTAGAGATTCAATTTGAAAAACATTTCATTCATATTGATTGAAGTTAATAATCTTTTATAATTCTTTTTTTAAATACAAAATAGAGTTCAAATTTAGCTAATGAAAATGCTTAATGAGGAAATGATGAATAAATGTATGTTGAAAATGTATATGTACTCTTTGTATGTTGAAAATGTATGTGCCTTTAAAGTTTTGATATTCTGTAAAATATCCAAGTGTATTAAATTTTTAAAATAATATTTAAAGATCATAAAAAACTGTTTATATGTTTCTTTTATCTTTAATTTATGCCAATTTTGGTTTTTAATTCATGTTATGATTGTTGTTTTATTTTTTTATTTAATAAAACCACTGTATTTAAAACACCACTCTTTAAGCTTAAAAGGTTATCTACATCTTATCTCATAATTGTATTTGTTTTATATATCTATATATTACAGATTTCACGCTGTGTAAAAATATACAAAACAATTGCCGCAACCCCATCTCCATCTGGAGCAAAGATAATACCAGCTGCTTGTGATGATGCTTTATGTATTCATACATTGTGGTCTTCCCAAGATTTTGTGGAATTTCAAAAAAATAAATTTTCTCGGGATTTTGTGATTGAAAAAGAAAGCTTCAAAGTTTTATCCTCTGGTATTCCGAGTGATGTGGGTTCAGTGTAAGTACACATTGCATATAAAAGGTTATATAACTCCTTTTAGATATATGTATGTTAGAGAAATGTAGGTAATAATAAATTCATTTATTTTTTTTACACATTTTTGCTATGTTTCTGGTTGATGCCTGTTTAAACATTAATACTAGATCTGAATTTTTTGAGCATACTTTCTGGTTTATAAATTACTTTTGTCCTGCATTTTGCCTATCTGTGAAATTCAGAATTTTTTTAAATTGTGAAATTCATATTATGCCTTGTGTTAGTTGCATCTTTATTGTATTAAATAAACAAGAGAATCATTTAGCAAAAAATTCTACAAACTATTGAACTTTGCATTAAACAGAATGGCACAAAAATGCAGCAACTTCTAACAAAATACAAACAAAAATACTAGAATATGAACAAAAAAATTAACAGAAAAGACATAAAAATAGATTAAATAGCAGAAATATAAACAATAGACACAATGCATCTGGTGCGTGCAAACACAGCAGCATCCAGGATTGCAGTAACAAAAACACATTATTAACTAACAGAATACAAAGCCATCAAAGGACAAAAAACAAACTGTGATATATATAAAAAAAACAATAAAACTGAAGAAATAAAATTGAAAAAACAAATAATCCGAATGAAGAACTTCATCAAAGGTCGCTCTGCATTGGGATTCTCAATTTTAAGAACAGGGATAAATTTTCTGTAGAGGAAACGACTTAATAAAGTCAAAATTTTAAGTTCCCTCTGTGACCTGAATTTATCCCATAGGCTGAAAATACAGGGAAAGAAAAAAAACCTTCCTTAAAGAAATACTGCAATTGCCTTTTTTAACAAAAACCTAAAAAAGGCAATTGTAGTATTTCTTTGAGGAAGGTTTTTTCCTGTTTTTTCAACCTATGGGATAAATTTGGGTCACAGAGGGGACTTAAAATTTTGACTTTATGAAGTCGTTCTCTCTACAGAAAATTTATCCCTATTCTAAAATTCAAAATCCCAGTGGAGAGTGACCTTTGATGAAGTTCTTCATTCTGTTTCTTCTTCCTTTGTTTTTTCAATCTTATTTTTTCAGTTTTATTGTTTTTTGATACAATAAATTCTCGATTATCCGACATTCAAGTATCCTGAAAGCTCAACTAACCAGAAAAATTAGAAAATGAGTTTTTCTTAAAATTTTACATCAGAGTGACAAAATTTAGCATGTCCACACTGTTCCATTCACGTGGGCAATTTATTTATGGAATGCAACATCCACTCTGCATGGAGGGCATAGAAGGGGAGAAAAAAACAATATACAGTACAGTGACGTACACAGACTTATTGGGAGGCTTATTGAGACTGGGGGAGGGGTTCAAAAGCAGAAGTGAGAACCAAAGAAAAGAATAGTTCCACACCTTTTGCCGAAAAAATGAGACCTAAAAACAAAATCGACCCCGGGCGCCGCAAAAAAAAAAGGGGTAAGGGATAAAAACTGTAAAAAAAAAAAGGGCAACAATCTCCCCCCTCCCCATTTTTCCCATCACACTCAACTATCCGGACTTTTCAGGTATCCGGAAATCGGCGTTTCCCAAGCAATGACCGTTAGTTAAGCTTTTACTGTATACATTGCAGTTTGTTTTTTGTCCTTTGTATTCTGTTAGTTAATGTATTTTTGTCACTGCAATCCTGGATGCTGCTGCGTTTGTGCGCAGCAGATGCATTGTGTCTATTATTTATATTTCTGATGTTTATTCTATTTTTATGTCTTTTCTGTTAATTATTTTGTTCATATTCTAGTATTTTTATTGTTTTAAGTTTTAAAAGTGGATAAAATATTAATTATTTCTTTTCCTTTATATTTTTTTCACAGTCTTTTACATGGATTCAGCAAATCAGGTAGAAAACGAGCAGTTCTCACAGATAAGAAATCACCAGAGAAAAAGACATATTTAGAGGTTCCTTAAATTTTAATTTTTACTTTTTCAGAATCTTCCAATTAGCAAACTTTGTTATTATGATATTTGTATCTTTTGTAGTTACTGTAACTGTTCTAGTTATATTACTTCCAGTTGCATGATTTTACTTCGTTTCTTTTCATTTTAAAAAAAGTTAATTTGAATAATGAAATAGGGTATATTTGGTAATTAAATAATTATTATAAATGTTCTTTTTTGCATCATTATCATAAATAGCCACAAGTGTTAG
Source organism: Araneus ventricosus (assembly GCA_013235015.1). Lineage (NCBI taxonomy): Eukaryota > Metazoa > Arthropoda > Arachnida > Araneae > Araneidae > Araneus > Araneus ventricosus. Next base: position 13,073 of record BGPR01019294.1, read on the forward strand.
CACATGCGTTTATTATTATTATTCAAAATTTTCACTTAGATTAGGATTCAATGTAAAAAATTGTTAACAGAGAGGCTCTATTCTTCTATATTCAAAATAAAGCAGCTAAAACTGCTCAGTCTTTGATTAACATACTAATAGAATTGCTTATACAGTGAGCAGCATCTTTATCAGCCACATGCAAATACTCAAATGCATTTTTCTGGATATTTTAAATTTTGAAGACAATTAGTATGGAGTTCAGTTAGTTATTCAGCTTATTCTGCTAAAGGACCTTATGCTAAGTGAATTCCAATAAACCAAACCAACCAGTTAGTTTTTCAAGTAATTAAAAGGTAGTTAATCCTTACCTCTTTAAAACATAAAGTAGCTAACTCTGTTTGGTCCAAATCTATATATTAACAAACATTTTGCGAAATTTTCTGACCTCTTGTTCTTCAATTATTTGCATATGTATGATGCAAGTTTTGCATCACTTACAATTGATGTTATTTTGTAGTATTATTTATAATGTATATCTGAATGTTTGAGCAGAATTTCTTGTAGGTCTGTCAGTCTTCGAGATTGTAGTTTCTAGTTATTTAATTCCTCCATTCTGCCAAAAAAAAGTAGGGGCATGGGGAGGTAAATGGTATGACCATATTATGTTATTGCTTGTGCTGTGAAAACAGACCTGCCAGCTTCTATGGATTTTTTGTGATCTAATTGCAAAACTACCAATATTATCTTCAAAATTATGAATTGTTATGATGAATGACAGAAAGAAATCTAAAATACCTGACTTTGGTGATAGACAGGGCTTTTTTGAATTTTAGTCGGGTGTGAAATTGGGAAATGTAACTGAAATCTATCATTATGTGAATGTTTAAATACTTTTTCATTTCGAAAATTGTCATGTGTTACGTCAGATTTATTTGGTTGAAGTTTTTGCTATTTTGCTTCCAATTGCTACTAATCAGCATTGCTTTCATGTTCCTTTCCCATCATTTTTATCCCCGAAAGGGACAGTACTAGTACATGGATATGAAGTGACTCTACTCAGTATGCCAGTTCTTGTTTACCCTTGCGGTGCAATAATGGAAGTGTAGTTGTGTTGGTCACATTTCTATTGACAGGACGTATCTCCTGTAGGAGGGGTTGGTGCATGGGCTGGTGGTAGGCATTTTCTAACTGACCACAGTTTCTGTGTTATTATCGCAGCAACCTGATCATTCAGGATCCTGATGTTGAAGTCTTTTTTACTTTCTTGTACATGAAGTATACAAAGAGAAAGTATTATAAAGATAAAAAATTCTATCTCCAGATTTTGGTGAGTCTATACATTTTAGACCTCTCTGAGTCCGAAAAACACAATTTTGAAATTATGTCTTTCTGTTTCTCAGTCTGTCTATCTGCGAACACAATAACTCTAAAATGGTGTAAGCTAGATGGATGAAATTTGAAATGTGGTCTTCACATCAAATTTGTATATTTCTATCAAATTTTGGATGAAATCCATCCACTCTGGCTCATTTGTAACATATGTTAGATTGGTTTTGTTAATCTAATGTTTCAAGGTGTGACATGATCCTACTGTACGCTGATTTTCTCTCGCAACTAATAATTATGTGGGGAATATGTTTGTTGTTGTTAATGTTTATATTTTTGAATATGTTTGTTTGTTAATGTTTGTTTTCTCAAAATTGTAGCTGGTAGTGCATGCATTTAAGCTTTTGAATGGAATAGGACATTTATGTGTTATATAATTTTATTCTAGATTTGGAATGGATCTAAGAAAGAAGCTGCATTTGATATGTCTGAACGTAAAGAACATGGAAATATTACTGATAATGGTTGGTTATGATTTCAGTTTCCCTGCCTTTTAGATAACATCTAATGACCTATATATCCTGAGCATGATGTTACCTTTAATTGTGATCTAATTATATAATTATTTAAACCAGATCTCTTCTTTCTTTATTTTCATATGTTTACATGGTAATAATCTCACCTTTCTTGTTGGTTTATTTATTAGATCCTTTCAAGTGCTTTGAGTGGAGTTCTGATGAAAAGTTTATATTGTATACTGCAGAAGAAAAACAACCGAAAAGTGTGTCCTACTTTGCGGATACCTCTCAAGCTAAGGATGAAACTGACAATATAATGAAGGTGAGATTACATACTGTTTTATTCATGAATGGAGTATATTCTGATAGAATAAAATATATCTAGGCAAATCAAAATATGAACTGAATGTTATTTTCAAGGACTTCAGATGCATTTCACCCATCTTAAAATTATGAGCAATTACCAACTTTTAATTTATCAGATGGAACAGTTTTGCAGTTTCCATTCTGCCAATGTATTCTATGACATTACTGTCTTGTATATGTAAATAATCTTGAAATTCATTTGTGCTTACTGTGTATTCAGTGAAATGTATGAACAATTTCTAAATAATTTCCTCTGCAACACTGGTTTACTTAAAGAAAATTCAACTATTTAGCTGATTAGACAAATGAAACTAAGAGGTAAGAGGGAGCAGAAACATAAGATTTGTATAAAAACAGTAAAGCATAATATGAATAGTACTAAGTTTATCTAGACTGTGATTATAAACAGTTACATTTTCACACAGAGTTTAAACAGATGAAAAAAAGTTTATTTTAAGAGAAATAGTTTCATTATATTTTGTTTTAATGTCTTATATCTAATAAGGCACTACTAATGTCTCGTACGTAATTTACGCTATTTATGTTTTATACTATAAGGTTCTATGAGAAACATTAAACTTATATTCAGTTGCAAACAGCTGCCTTTGGAATTTACTTGGCTTGCCTTGACATATTATTTTAGTGTCTTTAGATTGATATTTGTTGTGTATTATGAAGATTGATATTTGTTGTGTATTATGAAGTGTTGAATTTTGTTTAAATTGAATCCAAGTTTCAAATTTTCTTTTTCAAAGATTCAGTCCATTTAACTGCTGACATATCTCATGATAATTCTAATTATATTTAAATATGATGGATAATTTATTTGCTAACATATTGTGCATCTATATTCTCTTCTTAATTTTTTATTGATAGGGAGAAGAGTATGTCTATAGGGAAGAATGGGGAGAAGCTTGTGTTGGCAGTCATTACACAGTTTTGTGTATACTAGAAATTGAGACAGGAGTAGTTCAAGTTTTGCCTACTAGTAAAATTGGATCAGATTTTTCATTTGGTCAGGTATGCTAATCAGAAAACATCATCTATGATTCATTGCATGTATTTTTGGACAGAACTTGTCTCAAAAGTTATTTTTCAGTCATGAAAAATTTATTAAATCTTAATTTCTTTTCTTTTGTTTTTAAAAGAAACTTTTGTATAAACTTTTAAATGAATAAATAATGTATATAGTTTTTTGGATTTTTTAGTTATCTGTTTTTAATAGCTTATCATTTCTTTTAATTTATCCAGTAAAAAAAAGCAATTTTTAAAATTGTTGTTGAAATGGAGTTTTATTTTATTTAAAATAATGTTGTGCCACCTCACACATTTGTGTTGAAATCTATTTTCAGGTCAAATAATTTTTTTATTGTATATTGTAACTATTTATAAATAGAATTATATATCAAGTTTCTTTAACATTCCTTCTGTTTAAAAACTTCAATATGAATAGATATGTAAAAAAAAAAAATACTTTTATTATATGCTAATACATAGTATACTGAAGGTTTTTTTTACATAATGCTAATATTATAAAACTAAATTATCACTTAACATAATGAATGGTATTTATTTTATTAACTTATTTTCATTGCATTAAATTTTGAGCTGTATTTTTGTTCATAATTTTTCGTGATGATTTATAAACATTTCATTCCATTTTAAGGCCAGATGGGGTCCAAATGATGAAACTGTAATATTCATAGGATGGAAAGAGTTCCCTTACAGATTAGGTGTTTGGGCATGTAGGAATAGGAGGTATATTTTATGTATGAATTGTGAAGTATTGTTTTATTTATAAATTTTAGTTAATATGCTAGATTAAAAGTCCAATAATTATTATTATTAGGCTTTTTTCAGTTGGTTAAATCTGAAGAATAAGGAAATATTATCTTTTTTACTTCCTTTAGACCAATATTTGTAAAAAAATGTAATAGGTTTTTGTTAAATCTGTTTTTGTGTACTATTTATTGGAAGAAATGTAAAATCTTTTAGATGGATCTATAGTACTATTTTTATTTGATATTAATTTCTGCTTGAGATAATAGCATTAAATAAAATATTCTACTTGAATACGAATCAGAAAGAAGTAAATGAAACTGATGTATAGTAATTCTAAAATGTTGCTTTTTTTTGTTTTTCTCTTTCAATTTGTTCATTTAGACATGACAATGTTCAAAATTATGTTTTGTTAACATTATCTGTTTTCCAAATTATGCTATCCAAATTCTAAGTTTTTATTATTGTCTTTCAATAAAATTTCACGCATGCCCATCGAACTGACAAGGAGCTGTCTTGGCTCCGAGTTCAGGGGTATACGTGGTGATAAAATAATTGTCTCTAAAAATAAATTATTTGTTTAATTTTTGTAGCTGATAATGGTAAGAGACTACTTATTTATATTGAAGATTCATTTTGTTTTATTTGTGGTGATTTTGCCACAAAATTTTTTTTTACCTGGCTACAAAAAAAAAAAAAAAAAATCTAAGATTTACTGCAGTTTCTGTTTGTTAACAGTTATAATTGATAAAAATTAACGGAAATTAGATTAAATATTAATATAACTTATAACTATATTAAATATTAATTAACAATTAATTAAAATTCTTTTGCATTATACAGAAAAGCGCAAATGCAGCTATTTCTGATAGAATACACGAAAACAAAATTAGAACTTCAAAAATTAAATTATAAAAAGTAAGCAGTAATAAAACCTTAATATAAAACACAAAAAAGCAAATTAGAACGAAAAATACAATTGGAATGAAAGCAAAATGGAGGAAAAATGGAAAAGAGCCAAAATGGTGATTCTTCTTCAGAGACCACATGCCACTTTAGCTCAAAGCAGGACAAAAATTTTCTGAATAAGGGAATGACCATTAGTCAAAATTATTTTTATTATATATTTTTCAAAATTAATTTTATAATTTAATTTTTGAAGTTCTAATTCTGTTTGTTAAGTAATTTATTCTGTTAAATTGTAGCTTGATTCTGATAATTTTTTATTTCAGGAGTGCTCTTTACGCTATTAATTTGGAAAGTAAAGATATAGGTGAGAGAAAAATAAAATAAACTTGTTGTGCATATTTTTTCATGAATGGGATTTAAGTAATATGCCTATACTTAGTATAATAATCAGTTTTATGTTTTCAATTCTTCTTCTTAACTTCACTGCTGGTTTTAATTTGTAGACATTTTACTGTTAAAGCTTTTTTGTTATGAGTGGAAACATTTCGTAGTTTATTAAAAGTATTTTGAAAGTATGTGCTTACTAAGTTTTTAAAATGCTTGCTGTTTCTTTTTGCTGAACATAATTAAGGTTGTACAGTGTCTGATACTTTGCTCACCAGTCTCCTAAGAACCTTAAATCAGTGTTCTTGGGGAAAGTTTTCTCTTGCATGTAAATATGAATTCATATATATCTTCCAAAAAATGTAGTCACTTTTTAACTGTTATTAAACATTTGTACAATGCACCCTTAACTTTCATATATTTCAATTACTTTATGGGAATACAAAATATCTATACATATAAGAGAAAGTCACTCACTGACTTATCACCGAATCTCCCAAACCACTGGGACTAGAAACTTGAAATTTGCAGGTGGTTGTTTCTTGGCTAGTAGGTGTTTACTAACAAAGAATTTTTCAAAATTGTAATTAAAACATTAATTAATTAAAAATTACCTTAAATTTTGGCATTTTTCAGCAATAACTTCGGAGCATATTATTGCAGAAAATCCATTTTAACATCTTCTTAAAGTTAAAAAATTAGTTTCTTAGTGATACCTATTTCATTGCCATGCAAAATTCTGTTTAATTTTCTGTTTTGAAAATGTTTTCAAACACAATTTCTAACAATGCTCTTATTGTTCTTAAGGGCGTGAATTTTTTCGTTCTTTGTACTTTTACGAATACTTTCAAATTCTTTTGCATTTAATTTATGTCTACATACAGATTAGCTGGAATTATATATATATATAAATTCCACTTATTCTAATTTAATCAACTCAGTTAACTAAATCTACAATTATGGATGTATAAATTGTCGTGATTAATGGGTTATAGATCCCTTGCAGAATATAGTTAATTATAATATTTTATATAGAAGAAATTTTTTTTACATTAAAACTATTAGACTGGAAAAGAGAGAAGAGAGAGAGAGTGTGTATTTTTATCTTGAGCAATAATGTACCAATAGTGTATTACTACATGGATGAAGTTGCTGACATCAGCTTGTTTATCATAATCAATTCAAAAGCAAAAGAATACATAACTTGATTTGAAGATAAGAATTGGGAAATAATTGTTACTTTTCCTCTATAAGAAGATAAGCTCTTTCAAAATAACTGGTGCCTACATACCTAAACTTGGGACTGAATTATTTATAAGTTTTGAATTTGTTAATGGAGATATAATGATTCATTTATATCACATACTTCATTTCCAAAGATATATTCAATTATTAAGGTGTGGATTTCACATTTCAAGCCTATTTTTTAAACGATGTCAAATATATATCTGCTTCATAAAATGTTCAACTATCTAAAGTAAAACTACTCGAAACAAGTAAATGTTGGGTGTTTTCCAATTGATACACTTGAAAGAACTATTATAACTTTGAATGTTTTTCTCACTTTTTTTTATTGAATGATTTCTATACTTTTGTAATTTGTGTTATTTCAAGCAAATGATTTAGGAAACAATCAACTATTAAATTTTATGCTATTAAATGATTAAACTAATGTCTAACAATCAAAGTTATGTGATGACATGTCTTGTGATTGACAATACATGATTAGATGGATGGATGCTTATAGAAATTTCTCCTCCCTTATTTTGAGAAATACTCTTTACTCAAAAGTATTTTTTCCCCTTTAATACTCACTTGAATAAACACTAAATATATTATCTTCAAATTGAAATTCGTCTTGAATTCATTTTCTTCTTTCTTGTTGAAATTCTTTAAAATTTGTTACTTAGTTTTTCATTGTTCTTCATTCATTCATTATTTCATTACATAATGTGTTCCATTTATATTAGTATTTTGATATGTTCTGTTGAATTGAAAGAAGAATATTAAAACTGACAGTTTTTTCTCCCTGCTTTCTCATTTGTAGAATGCCTAACTCCCGATGATAATATATGTGTTCGATCACCTCGTTTTAGTCCCAATTTAGATACTCTCATTTATCTGGAGAATTTGGGAGGTGGACCTCATTTCAAAGGTGCTAAATTAAGAAAGGTATGAATACATGTATAAAATATATGTTCTAAGTGAAAAATGAATTGTTCATTTATTTTGAAATTTATGAAAAAATTCTGATATTTGAAATTAGGGTTTATTTACCATGCATATCCTATGCTTATAACTTGGATATCGTATGCTTATAGCTTGCATTAACAAAGTATTTTGTTAACAATCTTAAACATATATTCTTGTTTACTTATTTAAAATTCTTTATTAGTATGACTGGAAGACTAAGAAAAATTCAACTGTAGTTGATCTTGTTGAAAATGCTACCGGTAAGTGCTTATACTTTGAACATTATAAAGATTACTGGTTTCTTAATTCTGTAAAATTTCTTCTGGTTTCTTAATTCTGTTATAAAAATATTATGATGTATGAAATCCTCTTATTGTCTTCAGCGTTATTTCTAATTAAAATTAGAATATCAGTGGCACTATACAATTTTTAAATCTTGTAGATTCTCCAAAAATTACAGACTGTACCAGATTTTTAAAAACTGCCAAAAGTGGATTTTTTTCCCATAGATTATTTATAATTTTTAAAGAGTAATACAAAATTTAACTAAACCTTTCTAGTGTTAACTTGGAGACAAATAAATAAAATGATTTAATTCAACACAATTGGTAACATTCAAGATAAAATAATTTTTTCTGTACATTTAAACAATTTTTAATTAATTAAACACTTATTAATTGTCACAAAACCTTCACTAAAATCTTTCTTATGCTTCATTGTATTTGTGAGCAAAATTCGTAGAAAAAATCTATGGAATATCTTAGATTTCTTTGGCCCATAAACTATTTATGAATTTCACTTTTATTTATTGAGATTATCTGAAATATAATGTGTATTTTCATAATCCAAAACAGACCCATCATAATTCCTAGCATGTAACCTTTAATTTCCTTATCGAATTTCAATTGTTTATTCATTGTTTGGAGAAGAAAATCGACAAAGTTTATCTTTCCATACTTTTCAATTTTCTATGAATATTAACTATCTTATTAATTTATACTTTTTTTGTTTGAACATCAAGGTATGAGAAAATGTTTGTTAAATTTTGCATTTTCATAAATATTCCGTTTATTAGGGGATGAATTTCCTGGAATTTATGTGGATTACTTGCCGTCTCGATGTTGGTCAGAAGATGGGAAATACATATATTTTTCAACTATATGGCGTAGTCGTGTGGTAATAAACATATTTATAAATTTACATACTATATTTCATATGTGTATCATTTTTTCAATTTATAATTTGATTTTTTATTCTGTGCTTATTAATGTTTAAAAACTCATATGATCTCCTAGATTTTGATTCTTGACAAGTTATATAATCTAAATTTAGCTACACTGTGGTTTTAAATATGTTGTGATATTTATGAATAGTTATAATTTTGAAATTAATGAATGCATACAACTTGAAAACCAATTCAAAATTTAGTAAAAACTATAAAATCGGTATATTATGTATAGATAAAATATGTGTTAATGTTTTAGGCTATTTTGTGTGTTGATATTGAAAATGGAAAGCTTCAAAAAGTACAAGTTGGTATGTCATATTTATTTTCATATTGATATTTCTGAAATAGTGATTTTATAATTCTTTTGAATTATGTGGATGATTCAATAGGTTATACAGAATATATTAGTCTACTTTCTATAAATCAAGTGTAGTTTTGCATATTTTAAAATGTTTAAAAAATAAAATAAAGTCATGCAGGGTAATTGGGAACAGTAACTACGATGCACTAGTGAGGTCTTAATGAACTAGAAAGTATTTGCTTTGGTTAAATCATTAAGAGGAAGAAGAACACTTTCCCGCTTTTTGCAGAGTTATCTGGTAATTTTTGTTAACTTATATGCAATTATGAAAAAGTGAAATCCAAATTTTCATAAGTTTGATTGTTGATTCTCTACACCAGTCAATTTACACTTTTGGATTTTATTGTAAGAAACAGGTTAGTGTTGTCAAAAGCCCCCAACAATTTTCATCATAGGGAAATTGGGAAAAGATTTTTAATGTAACAAAAACATATGTTTTTTATGTGTTTGCAATAATTGATTATATTATAGGAAGTTATTTTAAATCTAGGAATATGATAGCATCCCACCAAAAATGTTTATTCTTTCATTTCAAATTAATAGCTGACTGTTTAAAAAAAATCTTCTCTTTATTCTACATACATATTATTTGTCATGTATTAAAATTGTTTCTTAATCATGATTTGAAGCCATTTGACATCAAATATGGAAGAAAACTGACGGCGTGGATATGACACTGATGGAGGAATCTGAAGATGATGATTTTGACTCTTTTCAACAAGAATTGAGGGCTGCAGAAATAGAGGAAATAAATTAACTTGAAGTATCCATGGTTAATTTTTCAACATGTATGTGTATTTTGATCGATAGCATTAGATGTGCCAGGATGAAGACCTGCAGGATTGAGGGAGTTGGCTGTCATAAACTGGATGCGAGAGGTTTGAGGAGCACTCTTCAGCTATATCAAAATTCGTTTTGGTGATGAATGACCAATTTGCGATTTCTAGAAGTCAGATAAAAGCTGTACTCTCATATACTATTGTTAAAATAGATGATAGGAAAGAAGTATTTGCTCTTCTCAGGTAATGTAAATCTGAAAAAAAAATGAGTTGAATAGTGGATTGACTATGTTGTATTTGAAATAGGAATTCTACTTTCTACTCTTAAATATAATTCCGAGTTTTTTCTCATTTCATATATGTTTCTAAGTCTTAAGCAATCCCTTCTTGTGTGTCATAATATTCTGTCATTTTTGTTTATACAAAGGTTCATTTATCTTCTTTTCCCATCATTCCTTGACAAAATTGGAGTTGGGAAGATTATAAACTAGCAGCATGCGCACAGCCTTGCCTGTGGCATAATGATTTCAACAAAATAAAAAAAGCCCGCAGTTTTGAAAACGAAATCAAAACATATATATATATATTATTGATTTCACCCTCGAGTTTTAGTGAAAGTACACGCAGGAACTTGAGCGAGATGAATAACGTATTCTTTTAACTAAAGATATCAGCATATATGCGCAACTATCAAAAAGTATAAATCAAGTGATTCTTGGATCAGTAAAATGAAGTAATTAAGATTAGCCGACACAATAAAATGATCAAGAGTAGGACGTGACTTTCGCTCGGTACTGCCAGCCAATCGGATAGTAGAAATGTATTCTGGGAACTGAGAGTAACCTTGGGTCGGTCGAAAGCCTCGTTGATTCGGATATGCAAGAGAAAATGTTTTGAACTGATCAATAAAAAAATTCATAGAAAATCGGAGAAAAAGATATTTTAACCATTCTTGTTTTAAAACAGGGATAAATATTCCAGTTTATACCTGAAAAATTGAAAATGGTAGTGTTATTAGAACGTCGGATGCAAGAAAATAAGAATTGAAAGTTAAAAATATAAATAAAAAGTGACTATTATTTAAAAATTTCTCAAAATTCAGTAAATTATGTTGGAAATTCAAAATAAACTTCATTAGAATGAAAATTGTTTGTTCTATCCGTTGGTGCATTGATTGTTTTTCATCGATCATTAGAAAAGATACTACAGCCGTAAACGTGCCAAAAATGACCCAAAACAACACAAAACATTAAATAAAACATTTTCTAGATTAAATTTTAAAATTCCGGCTTCGAGGTGTATTGAGTCACCATTACGACTACCTGTATACCAAATTTCATGGCTGTAAGTGCAATAGATTCGTCTGGATATCGCACACACAAACTTTGTCTTTTATAAGTATAGATTAATCCCAATTTGGAGAGAAAGGAATAGTTTTTATTTAATATGCAATATTCCATAAAACTGAAAATATTTTTGTTCAAAAACAGTTAAAAAATTTTTTGAAATGGGGAGGGGTCTTATTGTGGCTGTAGGTGCAATAGATTCGTCTGGACATCGCACACACTCAAACTTTGCCTTTTATAAGTATAGATTATTCCAAATTTGGAGTCAAAGGAATACAACAGTTTATATGCGAGATTCCATTAAACTGAAGATATTTTTGTTGAAAAGCAGTCAAAAAGTTACTTGAGATGGGGGGGGGGTCTTATTGGGGAATAAGCAGGAAAATGTATTCTGAGGTAATGCTCAGTAGTTCCTTATCATTTCAAACTTATTTCCATCAAATCAATTTGTTAATATCTGCAATTATCCAAATAGGTATTTCCAGTCACTCCATATTCTCTGGCCTTCTGTAACTGAAACTGGTTAATTAATAAAGCATTATTTTCCACAAAAAACAATAATTTCTCAATGAACCCTGCAGAACATTATTTTGCTTCTCACAAAGAAGATAATTTTTTGCTATTTGTTGTTCATTATCATAAATATCATATTTTTTTCTCTTTTTTGATACTGTCAGTTACTTTGGGAGTTTTGTTCTTATGTAGTTTTTCTTTTGTTTATTCGATTCATTGAATGGGTTTATAATTTAGTCATAAAACTTAAGTAACATTCCTTTGCAGATGAACAGTTTGGTTCTTCTGTTGTTCTTGATGTTCATTATAATATGCTTGTTGCTGAATTATCAGCTCCAAATATTGATCCGTGCTTGGTAAGTTAAACACTTATTACTTTTTCATGCTATAAATTTCGAGAGAGAGGGAGAGAGAGAGATTATTCATTTGAGTGAAAGATAAAATTTATTAACTAAACAACTTATTAAGTATTTCTTACTGAGGTCTTTACTTATGAATCCCCCCTTTTTTTATGGAAAATATATCTTTCTTTGAAAAAAAGTTCTTTGAGTACTCCCAATGATCCTTTGACACACTTCTTAATGTTTCATTCGACATTTTCTGGTATCTGGTTCTTGTATAACTGTAGTCTGTGACACACCTTGCTTAAACATAGTATTCTGTATAAGCTTTGTTTTCTGAGGCTGCATATTTTTAGTGATTTAGCAAAGATAATTGCAATATGTCATTATACATCCTTATCTGGCTTCAAAAGATTCATGTGAAAAAGTTGTTGAACTTGTTGCATATATACACGATGTTGCTTGGAATGAAAATATTTTCATGTCTTCTGCTAATGAAAATAATCCCTTTCGGAAAGCTGGAAGGCAACGGTAGATTCCTTTACGCTCCCCTCCTTAAAGTAATGAAACATTACATATTGATCAATACGTACATAGCCAATGACTTTATTGTTTCCACACATTGCAATATTTACGTCGTGATTCTGTTTTCATGACATTTAATTTTTAACAATATCAAGGTTTTAAAATTCTACTCAAAAGGTTATGCTAGATTTATTGTACATTGCTCAAATTTTTTAATTTCTCAACATATAATAATTTTGTCTGAAATATTCTTATGCACAAAATTCTTTTATCATCTGACCATTTGGCTATTGAAAAATCAGAAAGTGAATTGAAACAAACGATTTTTTAATATGAATATCAAATAAACTAGACGATTTTTAATAGGATATTATTATTCAGAAAATCCATTTATCTTCTGCAATGTTTGTAAATTAAACCATTCAATTAAGACAAACAATTTTTAAAAATTAAAATATCAACTAAACTAAACGATTTTTAATAAAATATTATTATGGGCGAGTTTTCTGCTTTGTTTATTTGCATGTAAGTAGGATTTCCAATGGTAACATCAACTTCCGGTGATAATGTTAAGCCAATGGGAATCTACAAAATTTCCACTCTCTGTTTGAGGATATTAATTAATGCTTAAAGTGGAGCTTTTTAATGTTAGCCTTAAGAATACTTGGACAACATTAAATTTAATATTCCTAGTTCTCAATGTTTTCTTTAAAATAAGAGCCTAATTTTGTGGAAAGGTTGGCATAATTATTCAATGTCCCTCTTTTTGGCGACTTCCAAGGTTTGCTTGGCGGTTAAATTTTTAACCATTTGATTTAGATAATCACTGACAGTTAAATTTTTAACCAAACGATTTAGCTAATTCCAATAGTTCCATTTTGAATTTAAATGCTTTTTTTTAACTGATTTAAAAAGAAAGGATTACACAAACTCAAAGAACACGGAATTCAACGTTTTGTGTACTTAAGAAAGCAGGGGTGATTGTGTTTCGGTATTATACCGAAAATCCAGTATTTTCTTCATCCTTAATACCGGAATTCCGGTATTTTCTGATAAATCTATTTTTTTAAACTTGAGAGTGCCAAAGACTAAAACTACTACTAATCTATACTACAGAGTTCTAGGATGAAATGTTTTATTTAAAATATAATTAGAAGTCCTAATTTTTTCACCTTCTTAAAAAAATCATTTGATGAGTAACTATTTTCGTAGTAATATGAAACATTTTTTATACGAAATGTGAAGAACTAGGAAAAAATGTTTAGGTTTAGTGGAATTTTTTTTTATATATATTCTTGTTGTTTACTTTGGATTATGCTAAGTCGATCCAAATAATTTTTTTAGAAAATGAAATACCATAACTAAGAATAACTACCGCACTTAAGAATGGTCTCATAAGAATTTATACATATATTCATTAATGCTATTCATACAAAATGTTGTTATATTTTTAATATTGTTTTGTAATCAATTTTGATGGTTTCTTTTTATGTGTGTTATAGAATGTTATTGAAAACTCATGAACTAAGACAAAATAAATTAAATCAATTTCTTATGTGAAAAAAGCATATTATAAAAATGGCATGCAAAACTTGAATCTGTGCCGTAATGAATGAATACATATCTGTTCCCTACACATAATTTTCCTGCTAAAATTTCAGGTATTTTTTCATGAAGCCAGAATCCCCCCTGAGAAAGAACCGATTCAAACTTGGCATTTGATACAGTTGCCAAACAGATTTGGCAATTGCTTAAATCGGAAGGTTACAGGAAAATGGTCTGTGAATCTAAAGTAAACAAACCAGGAAACTCGTCCATACACAAATTCGTTTTCGTGTGAAATGCTTGTAAATAAAAATGAAAATATCAATTGAACCAAAGGATTTTTTAAAAACCTCGAATGCTAATTTTCTTCATATGTTATTGATATTTTTTTAATGAATTGAAAAAAATTTAATTAAACATTGTGATGTTTTTGCTTTATTTACATAAATTAGCACTCGACGGAGTTCCAATGTAAAATCTTTCTTTCACTTGCCTCTTTATTTTTAATTGAAATGAAAAAAATCTATTGATCGAGGGACTTTTAAAATTTCCGAGCTCTCAAAAAATTACTTGTGTCAAACGATATTTTAAAAATTGTAAAAAGCTAATTTTTACTATAAATTAGTAACAATTTTAAAGAATGATACGAAATTTAATTAGACATTGTGAGTGGCAAATTAAATACTTGTGTTTAAAACAGAACACATTAGCAGAATTCTGGACGCATTCTAAAAGAAAATTTTAAAAGTAGACGATTAACAATTTATATTGACCAACTATTGATTTGATTTATTTTTATGCTTTAAATTAATGAACAATTAACTATTTATTTTAAGTGTTTCAAAATATACATTAAAAACTTTCTTTTACCTTATTAATTGTTAACAAAATTTGAAGTACCTATATAGCAAGTAATTAATAATTTATGAAGAAAATTAGCTATTGGCTGTATTTAAAAATCGTCTTGTTCAATTGATATTTTCATTTTAATTTAAAACGTTCCAGATTAGAAAAGAGCAATTTGTGTATTATAATTTTTATACAATAGTAGTTTTTACATTAAAAATATTAGACATGAAAGCATTTTAATCTGGAGCAAAGGCGGTTATATCAGCTTGTTAACTGTATAAAAAGTGGAAATGAATGCAAGGAATGATGGAAACTTTTCAACAAGGTGTCAGATACGTAGGTTAATTAATAGAAAAACAAAAAATTAAAAAAGAATAAATATATAGAAGAAACACACACACACAGAAGAAGTAAAGAAGGATGATAACAATACAATGATAAAACGATGATAATTTGGATCTGGAAATTGAAATTTTGAATTCAGGTGTCTCTATTGGCATTTACAATAAAAGAAAATTTAATTTCAAGGCTATTACACTTTGTGATTTTCAAACAAGTCTTCAATATAAAATTATAAGAAATCCATTTTTTCTCAAATTAATAGGATTAAAAATATTTGTAATAACCATTCTTCTTTTGTTAAGGCTTTAGATAATTTAAAAAATAACTTAAAAGATAACGGTTACCCTAATAATTTCCTAAAAGTCAATAACTTATTTAAAGTTTGAAGAGTTTTTGTTCTTCTGGGAATTAATTCGAATTTTTCTATATAGATGGAGCTAGGAGCTTGTCTCTAGATTTTTACTTCCTTGGTTCTCGTATTTTTTATAGCGTCTTTCATTCTTGCTTCTAATTTTGGCAGAGAGAAATTATTTACGTTTCTTTTGTCTCTCTATTGGTTTTGTTTTAAGGGATTTTGTTAAGTTTTTCTTTTCCTTTTTCCTATATTGCTATTAATGGACAAATTCAGGCCACAGAAGGTATAAATTTTGACTATTGGTCATTCCTTTGACCGAAAATTTGTCCATATTAGAACTCCGATGGCGAGTGGCTACTCTGAAGAAGTTTGCCATTCGAGTTCTCATCCATTTCTTCCATTTTGATTGTATTTTTTCACTTTCTAATTTTTCTTTTGTGGGTTTTAATTATTTTAATTATCACAGAATTTTTGTCTAATTCTATAGAGATTTGTTGGTTAATTGTAGAAAATTTTGCTGATGCAATCACTTGACACTGCTGCATTGGGTGCACAAAAAGGTGTATTGTTATCATCATTGTTTATACTCTTCTGTTCCTTCTATATATATTTTCTTTTTTTGATTTTCTTTTTTAGTTTTTGGTTTTTCTATTAATTGTATTTATATTTTATCAGAAGTTGCTGCATATGCGCCATTCTGTATAATACAAATGGTTTTAATTAATTTTAATTTTGATTAATATTTAATTTTGAATATATTTTGTTAAATTTTATCAACTGTAACTGATATGTAGGTTAAAACGCACTCTAGGC
>BGPR01019295.1:3660-21571 GCA_013235015.1 Araneus ventricosus
CATTATTTATAGATTCACAGTATGATGCAATGGCTGAAAAGTGTTCATTATGTGAAGATTATGTTGTGACTGATAAGTGTGGTGTAGGTGAAAAAGGAATACATGGGTTGATTAAGGCAAGTATTGCAAGAAAAGATGGAAAGCACGAACTATTCAGAGGACAGAAAAAGATTGTTCTTCATGCTTCTTGCAGGAAAAAATACACGAGACCTCAATCAGTTACAAGAGACTTGAAAATAGCTGTTTTAGATGGACAGCCTTTAACATCAAGTTCTACCCCCTGTTTGCGTTCATCCCAACTTGAATTTGATTTTAACACTTTGTTGACCGGTGACGAGATAACTCGTCTTTTCATGCCCGAACGTTGTTGACCGGTGACGAGATAACTCGTCTTTGCACTTTGATATTTTTTTCTAAGTTCATGAAATGCAACTTTGAAGTTTATTCTGGTGTTGGGAAAAAACTTGAAGAAACAATATTGTCAATTTTGCAACCGTATTTTGGATTTAATCATCACGTGTATCAAGATAATTATTACAACAACGTTTCAACAGCTAGTATTTTACTTGAAAATAAAATACGTGTATGTGGTACCATTCGCGAAAACCGTGGCTTGCCAAAATTACTTATAGAAAAATCCAAAAATCTTCAGAGAAGGAAAATGACATTTTTACGAAAAGGACCGATTCTGCTCCTCACATGGAAGGATAAAAGGTTAGTGCGAATGATTTCAACAATTCATGATGCGTCTATGATAACAACTGGAAATCGAAATAAAAATTATATAAACGATAAAATAAAACCTTCGTGTATAATTGAATACAATAAATATATGAAAGGAGTCGATCGTGCAGATCAATATTTGGCAAACAGCAGCATACTGCGAAAAAGCATCAAATGGTCCAAAAAAACAGCATTTTTTTTTTATCAATTGCCTTCTATTTAATGCTTTCGTGATTTATTCGAAGAAGTGCCAAAATAAAATAAGATACAAAAAATTTCTCTTAGAAGTAGCTAGGATATGGCTATCTTCGGAATCAATTGAAAGCAACACACAACCAGCAAATACTTCTCATGCATCTAAAAGAGCTCCACACAAAGATCCTGTATCTAGGCTTTCAGGAAAACTTCTGGACCACGTTTTAGAACCAATAATTACTGCATCTAAAACAAATCCAACAAGAAAGTGTCGAGTATGCTCTTCAAAAGGAAAGCGCAGCGAAACGAGATATATTTGTAAGACATGTTGTGTACCTTTACACGTCGGTGAATGCTTTCATTTTTACCATACAAAAAAAAATTATTAGTTATTATTATTATTATTATTATTGTTATTAGTTTTACTATTGTTTTGTGCAAATAAAATGTTTTGAAAATCACTTCGAATTTTATTCAATTACATTTTTTGCCCCGGTGACATGAGATATTTTCTATATCAAATAGCGGGTGCCATGCATACATTTTTGTGCGAAATGGCCGGTCAACAAAATAAGTTTTTGTATGAAATTGCCGGTCAACAAAGTGCTAAAAGTAAGTGCTTATGTGCTGTCATGGTATCTGTACTAATGGTGCACCTCTAGAAGAGGAGTTCGAACTCGATCGAGCAGTAGAAGAATCGAATGAAATTTAATTACGAACAAGTGTCAAAAGTGTTTATGCATATTCTTATGTAGGTATGTATAATTATATATATATAATATTATGTTATAGATATAATGTTATAATAGATAGCCGCCAATTTGAAATAAAAACTTTCTTAAAAATGAAGCTAGCTTTTTCAACCACTTATTGTAATTCTCTCTATATATTCTAAGCCATTCATCCTAAGAAAAAAATGAAGGACTGTTTTGTAGAAATTTACTGGTTTTATGTAATTGAGTATTTAGAATCATAGTTTTCAAATATTTCAATAGAAAAACTGAAAACTTTCCTTTAAACCTCATAACCCCACTGGCCGGGGACTTTAATATGCTGTTTAGGGTTCATTCCCTGCCAACTGTGCCAAAGTTCAAAACTACAATTCATTTATTTTTCTATTTTCCCTTCACACTCACCAGAATTGATCTTATAGAGAGAGATGATTATGGAAGGATTTAATTGTTCATCAAATATATTTGTGCCCCCCCCACCCAGACGCCACCACTATTCTCAACACATACAATACTACCTTTATAAAATTATTATATAGGCATGAGGTGCTTCTGAAGGTTGTTACTTCGGCATTTTTTTATTGATTTTGCCATTACAATATGGAATTTCAAAAATTCTCACTTTTTCAACTCCCTATATCTTCTTAACTATTGATGCTAAAATAAAGATGTAGGTCTTTTCTTGTAGGGAATTTAATGTAGTTTATTTTTGTAACTGAGAGTTTTTCTCTATAACCCATAGTTTTCGAAATATTTAAGAAAAACTGAAAAAGCCCCCCTTTAAACCCCCCTGGTACCCCCCCGCATAACCCCCACGGTCGGGGACTTTTAGTATGTTGTTTAGGGCACTAATCCCTACAACTGTGCCAAATTTCAAAACTACACCATTTTTTTCCCCTATTTTTCCTTCGTTGCCTGGACTACTTGGAATTCTACCCTGAAAGCCTTGGACAGTAAGCAATGAGCATGGTGAACGGTTCCATCAGGATATCTCGAATATGGGAGCTCGTTACCGAGGGAAATGGAATCCCAAAATGTTAGTCGACTATATTTGAAAATTGAAAATGGGTGTTCCTCAAGCCAAGCACAGTATACAGGCCAAGTACACAAAAAAAGTGAAGGTTTATAAAATTTTAATATGCCTGTGTAAATATTGCAAGCTGAATATGATTTCCTAATGTATATAATAAGAGTTACTACGTTGCACAAAAACTATGGGTGATTGAAAAAAACGGTTCACAGATTTGAAATCAGGGCACAAAAATACATAGGTATAGCCCTTTCTTTCTCAAGCAACATGAAAAAAAAATTTTTTTGTTGTCCAGTGTTATCTGAAGGCCTTTGCACTTCATGATTATCATCTTGCTGATCCACAGTTGCCTAAAAATCCATAGCTGCCAAATCGGTGGTTCGAATTTCAGTTCTAGATGCCGATCTCTTAAGAGTTCCAGTTTTCAACCACTTATCCATTTTCAGAAATCAAACAATATCAAATTGAAGTCGCTCTAAAGATGAGCACTTCAAATTGAGAACGCATAGCCTACTAACACCAGTTTTGTGCCACAAACCAATCTAATTGAGCACCCATAAAAACACAAAGCTTGAGTTGTATGAACAGTTGTTATTCATTATGCAACCCAAATGAGCAATTAATGATGCCTGCATTTAAGCACGCTTTTAACAAAACAAGAATCTTTGAGAGGATTCCGGATTGTTCTTGATGAGCCTAAACTAGAAGAACAAAAATAAAAAGCATACCACACTGGCGCCTGGTGAAGCTACAGCTTTTGCAAACACACTGGTGATTCATGTATAATCGAGGCTGGTGAAGACAAAGTATATCATTTACTAGGTTTTCTTTTGCTTTTTTTCTTATTTTGAACATAGACTAACACAACTTTTACTTTTCACACGAACTTCGGAAAACAAAATACTGTAAATTTTTTAATTTTTATATTTTCTTGTGTCTGCCATTACCAACTTTGATTTCGCGTACCCCAGGTTGAGAACCTCTGATCTAAGCCAATGTTTGTTCAAGTTGGCTTGATTGTTTGGGTTACCATATTGGCGAAAAACTCGGGGAGCACATTCAAGTAGATTTCAACCTTTTTTCTTATAGAATTGCATTCGTGTTTTACCTGTAGAACTCTTTTTTTTACTCTAAATCTTATGTAAGGACCAAAATTGATAAATTTTAATATGCAGCAGCTTTTAGAATTTTGCTGTTCAGCTAAAAGGATTTGCTGTTGAATTTTAATTGCATCCCAAATGCTTCTCTCATTGAAATATTTTAAATGTAGTGTACTATCCTGAAGTTACCCTGTCTCTCTCTTACTCTTTTTTTTTTCTCTCTCTTAATTTAATATTAGGGTTGTAAACATTTACAGTTGACAACATTTGCAGTTGTCAGATGTAAATGTCTGCACGAATGCAGCTTGAAAGGAAAAAAGAGTAGCGATACATGATTAAGGAAGAAAATGAAATTTTGAAACAACTTTTGTACCAGCCTTGTGGCATACAATTAAATGTGATTGTAATTCATGAATTGAAAAGCTTGAAAATGTATAATTTTTTTGTGATATAGTAGTAAAATAGCAGTGTTATTAATTATTTCATTTTTTTAATTTGCAAAATTCGAGAAATATTCTACCATTTTAATGTTGTTACTTAACAGCATAGCCTTGTAGACTTCTGTTTACTATTGGAATTTATTTTTAAAACTGCCTTTTATATGTTAAGTGTTTACCAAATAGTTACATATTTTTCAAATTAATTTAAATACCAATTAAGAAATTATAATTAATACAAGAAAGATTTTAAACAATACATAAATAAATAGTGTTATATAACAACAAAGAAAATGATTGTAGCTTAGTATAAATCAAAGAAAAAGTTCTCTTTAGAGTAAATACTGCCAGTTTTTTATTTATGTATGGTTTTTATTTGGTCATTACAACTAGAAATTGTGGTCACAATTCATTCAGAACATTTCACAATTGTATTTACAGTGGCTCCCAAAAGTATTTGTACACTTACGATTTTCAATGAAATAGGGCTCTATCCCTTAATTAAAATTAATATTTCAGAATAGGTATTTAATAATAAGATCCATAATCTATTATTAACAAAACTACATGAAATATTTTTAAAACATAGTAAAACTTTATTTTTAAGAAATCAATAATCAAAAAGTAACAAACTTTATCTCGCAAAAGTCTTCGTACACAGAAATATTTTCGGATAAATTCATAATTTAAATCATCGTCTGTCACTTTATTTTTATTTTTGCATTGTGGTGGCATTTAAAAAATCGTTTGGCTTTAATTTTTGCTTTCTTATACCGTAATATTCTATTTATTATTTAAAAATGGTTCATAGTCGTAAAGAAACAACAATCAGCATTCGAAAATTGATTATTTTTCATAATAGTAGTGGTAAATCAGTTCGGAATATCGCTAAATTAATTATTTAGTTAATTTATTAGAGTTAATTTATCCCATTCTACAGTACAGTATGTGATAAAAACACTTTAAAGAAGGAAATCATATCGAAAACAAGGTAAGAAAAGTTCAACCGGCAAAGTTAACAAAACGTGAGCAGAGATTTATAATTAGATAATTTGTCAAAAATCCACGTTTCAGTGCTTTAAAAGTTTCTGCAGAATTTACTGAAAAATTTTCTACTTCAATTTCACCTGAAACTGTTCGAGTTCTCAAAGCAGCTGGATTAAATGGGCGTTCTGCCCGTAGAAAAATTTTTGTTAGTGCTAAAAACAGAAATCTTAGGCTTTCCTTTGCAAAATCAATATCAAATAAACCCAAAACGTATTGGAATAATGTCTTATTTGCAAATGAAAGCAAATTTAACATTTTTGGTTCCAATGGGCGTATAATGGTATGGAGAAGAAAAAATGAGGAACTTAATCCCAAGAACTTAGTTGGAACAGTTAAGTATGGCAGTGGAAGGTGTCCTTGTGCAGGGGTGCATGTCAGCATCAGGAGTAGGTAATTTGGTATTTGTTGATTGCATAAATGAATCAAGCTCTTTATTTAAATATTTTAAGAGACAATTTAAAATTATCAGCCCCAAATTTGGGTATTGGAAACAATATTGTTTTTATCAAGATTACGATCATAAGCACCCAGCTCTCTGGTGTCTCTATAATTGTCCACAAAATTTGAAAACACCGCCTCAATCGCCAGATTTAAACCCAATAGAACATATTTGGAGAGAACTGGAGGTTAGAGTACAAAAACACGATATTAAAATGAAAAGCGGACTAAAAACAGTAATGATGGAAGAATGGATGAACATTGATGCAGAAATTACAAAAAACTAGTGAAATCTATTCCTAAACGTTTAAAAGCTGTTGTAGATGCTAAAAGATATTGTTAAATGACCACTAAACTAAAACTAACATAAATTTAAACTAAACATTAATTTAATGAAAAATTAGAATATTTACTAATATGTAGAGATTTTTTTTAAAAGTGTATGAAGACTTCTGTGAGATAAAATTTTTGTTACTTTTTGAGTATTGATTTCTTAAAAATAAAGTTTTACTATGTTTTAAAAATATTTCATGTAGTTTTGTTAAGAATAGATTATAGATCTTATTATTAAATACCTATTCTGAAATATTAATTTTATTTAATGGATAGAGTCCTATTTCATTGAAAATCGTAAGTGTACGAACACTTTAAAACCCCAGTTAACCTAAACCCAGGTTATCCGAAATACCTCTGAAATCGGAAATCCAAAAAACATGTACTGTACTGCATGGAAATAATTGCGAAGGCGAGAATTTTTGCAACAATATCCCCACGTTTTTTTAATCCTCCCCAAGATGGTCAACGATTAATTTTAGAATGCTACAGCATTATTAATTAGGATATTGCTTACCTGTACCTTTTGGGCGCATTGAGCCCGAACTCACTGGTTCAAATATTGCACCTGATAAAGGGTTAACTTTAATAAAGAGCATAAATGTATCCCCACAAAGAAAGTTTTGAATTTGTTTTACACTCAAAACATTTCAGAATTGCATGCTGTGATTAGATACAAAATAATAATAGATGTTCATGGCTTAAATGAAAAAATCATCTGAAAGCCCCCAGTTCGATTAGCTATGGTTGTATTGTATTTATAAGCAAAACTCAATAAGAATATCATCTTGACTTAAAGCATTTCATAAAAACTTCCTGAAGAATTCATCTTACAAAATGACCACATTTTAAGCAATGTTTTATTTATTTTTTTAAATTTTATTTTTTGTTTTTCTTCCTTGTTTTCTAATATTGGGGTTACAATAAGCCTTTTAGGAAGAAAATAAAAAATTCCTTTTCCTCTTGATGACAGATCACATGAGAAGTTTAAGAAACATTGATTTAGAGCTTGTAGTTTAACATTTGCTCCTTTATAAAAATAAACTTTGGTTATAATTTCTTGTTAACCACTGAGTTGCATTTTTTTATTTACATTTGACAGCAAGAATTACTTAGAAGTTATGAGTTCCCATCAACCACTTTCACTTTTTATACGGTATAATATATAATTAAATTAATTTATAGTTAATATCTTTGTTAAATTTTGTTAATTATAACTGATAATTGATATACCTTGCTTTGCTCCGGATTAAAATGTTTTCATGTTTAATATTTTCAATGTAAAAATTACTATTGTATAAATATTATAATACACAAA
The DNA here is from genome assembly GCA_013235015.1 of Araneus ventricosus. Lineage (NCBI taxonomy): Eukaryota > Metazoa > Arthropoda > Arachnida > Araneae > Araneidae > Araneus > Araneus ventricosus. The sequence goes on from BGPR01019295.1 coordinate 11,013, forward strand.
TTCCTTTTCTGATTTACGCTTTTAATTAAAATGAGAATATTAATTGAACCAGACAATTTTTAAAAACCATTTTCTTCATACGTTATTTGTTATATAGTTACTTCAAATTTTATTAACAATTACTAAAGTCAATGAAAGGTTTTAATGAATATTTTGAAACAATTAAATTAACTATTGAATTATTCATTAAAGCGTGAAAATAAATCAATAGCTGGTCCCGATATAAATTGTTAAATCGTCTACTTTTAAAATTTTCTTTTAGCATTCTTCCTTCTGGAAACAGTTCTTCGTATTATTTTTGATTAACAAGAAAATTGTTATGAATTCAGTTTAAAATTAATTTTGAAAAAAAATATTAAAATGAGAGAAACAAACTTATGGAAATGAAAGACATCGCGGAAAAATGCCTTGCTTAGTTTTTAATTAAGTGAAATTTTAAGCATCTTTAAGGCTTTGACAAGTTGAAGGTGACCTTTCTCTTTTCTTAAATAAAAAGTTTGATTGAAATTAGTCCAGTGGTTTAGGAGGAGATGTGGTACATACATAGTCACAGTGACTTTTATTTAAATTAATATAATTATTAGATAATTATAAGATAAAGATTGCTGGAATATAATATGAGCCATGAAAAAGGTTTTAGTGAAGTTTTGTAACAATTAATTTTTTAACTTTAATTAAGTAAATAAGGTAAGTGCTCCAGTAGTGGGCCATGTACCAGTAGTGGGCCACTTGAATTTTTAAGTTGTAAAACAAATTCCAACATTGCAATGAAATAAGAGATCTGCCTCTGGTAGGCTGAAACCCTTATCAACTAAATACCAAAGGCACAGCCTTTATTTCCTGTTTAGTTTGGAGCTAGAAAGTTTGTTGCTGAGGTTGGTCTCTGAGAGAAACATTTTTAGCTTATTCTTAGTGATTTCCTTAAGAGGTAACTCTTCATTCAACTATTTTTTAGCATACATTCTGTTTGTTTTTAGAATGAATTGTTATTGATATTATTTGATTATATAATGAATGTATTATAAACTATCTTTAAATTAAATAATATTGATAATTTATGGATAGTGAAGGGTGGCCCACTTTTGGATCAATGTTTTACAAAATGCTCCAGTAGTGGGCCTAGGGGGGGCCAGTACTGGAGCACATGCTTGCTCTCGAATAGACTGTTTTGTGATGTTTAATAAGAAGGTTATATCTTGTAAAGTCTTTTTATTTCATTAGATTTGCTTTATTTTTATCAGAACCAGTACTGGGTCCACTTTTGGTACACTAATGGCCTACTACTGGTACACTAATGGAACATTCTAACCAATTACTTAAATAATAATTATTTTATAGTACTGTTGAGGAAAAGACTGATATTCAAGAATTAGTTGGGCGCTGTAACGAGGCAGACAATAATAACTATCGTATTGCTTGACCATCGAAAAATATTCCATCACCATTTAAAAGGGCTCTTTTCTGGCTGCAGAGGCAGGATAAAAGAAAAAAAAGATTTATTCAACATAAAATATCACGATTTAATATCCATAATGCCCAAAACAGAACTTAAAATGAAAGATCGATAATTAGAATATACTTTTAATAAAAAATTGGCTGTTCGAGAAAAAAATGTAAATCTCATGTGACTAGAATCTATAAATAAAAGATTTCACCTATATCAAGCCATTTTTATTGCATTTTTATAGTGTATAATGTTAATATATTGTTATTATTACTATATATAATAATTTTATTCTTTTTTATTTGGCATAATTGACAAATCTGGGTGGCCCACTTTTGGTATGCCCACTACTGGTACATCAAAAGTTTGCTATGCCCACTTCTGGTGCATAGGAGTGATCTAAGTTTTTAATTTTTTAAAAATTATATTACAATTTTTTTGATATTTCAGGTGATTATTATTTTAGATAAAAGTTTCAACAACCATAAAAAAATATAGATTAGCGAAACTTCTCCAAAGTTTAGATAATAATTGAGGAAATACCCTTAAGTGGCCCACTACTGGAGCATTTACCTTAGTTAATTTTAATTAATCAAATCATTTTAATAGTTAATTTGATATTTAACTAAGCATGGCGGGACCATGATCTGTTGAATAAAATCAATATAAATTAGCCAAAAACGATAGATATTTAAATAAGAGTTCCCTTTATCCTTTTTGCTATTGAAAAATATCTCCTTAACTTTAAAATTGTTTGGGATTTTCTGCCTGGGTATTTGGTTTTAACCGTCGATGGAGATTTAAATTTACTGTTTATATTGGCTGCATTCATATCCTATGCTTTAAAACACATATTAAATTTGCCACTCACAATGTTTAATAATTTTTATTCTCTTATATGTTAAGAATTTAGTGACTATTATCTCTGTAACCAGGGAGTTCTCTAAATGAGCCCATTTTAGTAGTGTTTAAGTGTATCATGTCATGTGATTTTACCATATGACAAAGTAATGTTCGCACAATTATATTGTAACATAGATTCATGGTTTCCGCGCACCCTGGAAAGTCAGGTAAAGTCATGAAAAGTCATGAATTTGGATAATGGTTTAATTTTGTCATGATTTTCAGAAAAAATTGAGTAAAAGTCATGAAAAACTATAGGTTGTCATGGATTTGCTAGGCTTTAATCGCCTAATAATAATTTTAAGAAATTCCTATTATTTATTTAAGGATTCTCCAGCTAGAAGAGCAGATTTTACTAGAATTACAGGTTGTTCTATTTTTCTGAAAAAAATTTGTGCTGTTCGATGGCTAGAAAACAGTGAATGCATAGCAAGAGCCGTTGAAATAGTTGAGCCAGTCACGAAGTATCTATCACAATTAAAACATACTGATAGCAAACTTAAGGCCTCTTTGAAAATGTCTATGAAAGATCCTTTCATAGAATGCAAACTTGCTTTCGTTAGGTCATTGTCCCTACAATGTGAAACTTTTTTGACAAATTTTCAAAGTGAAAAAGTGTGTGTGCCCTACTTGTATGCAGAATTGTCGCAGCTGTTAGGAGGGACCATAAAAAAATTTGTCAAACCTGAAAAAGTTGTTGAGGGCTCAGCATTGTTGAAACTTGGCCTCAACTCTAAAGCTGGTCTCTTGGAAGCCAAGAGCATAGATATTGGCTTTGGAGCTAAAAAATACTTGAAAGAGTTAAAAATAGCTGAAAAGACAAAGCTCTTTTTTTCTGGACTGTCAGAAAATTTTGCAGAAGTTGGTTCAAAAAATTATTGATAAGAGTCCACTCAAATATAAACTTGTTAGAGGTTTATCCAGCTTGCATCCTTTTGTTATGTTGAATAATTCAAATATTGGGTTAACTCGGTTTAACATAGTTCTTGAAGTACTACATAATGCAAACCAAATCACCGAGACAGTGGCAGAAAGAGGAACAGACCAATATGTACCCTTTTGGTCTGTTGTCAAAGAAAAAAATCCGAATGAGTTTGAAATTTTTTTGTCTGATGAGTGCAATCTAAAGCTCGATAACTTTTACTATGGATTATTGTCAAAGGCCAAAAAAAAAAAAAAATGGAAAGATCTGTGGCAGGTTGTAAAATTATGCTTTATATTCTCCCATGGAAATGCTTCAGTGGAAAGGGGCTTCTCTGTCAATAAAACAATACTAGTTGAAAACTTGAAAGAGCAAAGTTTGATTAATCAAAGACGAGCATACGATGGAATTAAATTTCTTGGGGGAGTTGAAAATGTCTCTATTACTAAAAGAATGCTGTTAGCTGCTCGTGGTGCGAGGCATCTGTATAGAGCGGATTTAGTGAGGAAAGAATTTTTAGATAAAAAAGCATCAAAGACGCAAGAAAAGAAAAAAATTGAAAATGAATTGCAGCAGTTATATAATCAGAAAAAGAAAATCCGATTGGAAAAAGAGAAGGAAGAAACTGAATTTGAAGAAAAAATTCAAAATTTGGAGGAAACGAGAAAATCCTTACTGTGAAGATTCAAATTAAGTTTAAATATAAGAACTTTATATTGAGACAGTAATTTTTGAGATTAATACAGAAATGTAAATAATCATTATTGTGATACATTAAATATTTTTGAAAAATCATCACAGTTGCATTATTTACTGCTAATTTTACTTTCTTATAATTTGGCTAAAGTTATTGAATTAGAAAAATTTTGGTTGCATTTACAAAACTGCTATAGGATTAAGCTTAGATTAGATATGGAAATACAATAATTTATTTCTATGTACACGAGTTTTGTAAACATTTATAAGTATTTTTTCTATCCCAAAATTCCTGTATTATCTCCAAACGCATACCTTTTGTGTGCATTTACATAAGACTTTTTATTCGTATATACTTTAACTAAAGCATTTCTAAGTCATGAAAAATTATTAGCCATAATGAGGGAAAGTCATGGAAATACATGATTTTGTAACACTGTATTTTGGCAGATACCCTGTAGATTAAATAAATTAATTTTTAAATCTAGTCTTTCTTCATTCGTGACAAGAGTCAATTTCTTGTTACTGTTTCAGATAGGTTGGTTTAATGTTATCTAGGAGATATTTGCACTGCTGAGATGTTTATTTCTTTATGACTCCTACCTGTTGAATGATTATGTGTTGAGATATAAAAAAATCGACCAGTGTACTGACCGATAAATCTATCATAACTTTTTGGAATGAAAAATGGAATGATAAAACCTTGATATAGCAAAAAATTAAATGACATGAAAACAGAATCGCAGCGTAAATATTGCAATGTGTAGAAACAATAAAGTTATTGGCTATGTCTGTATTGATCAATATGTAATATTTCATGACTTTTGTAACATTAATGTAAAGGAATCTATCTACCTTTGCCTTCAAGCTTGCCAAAAAGGGATTTTTTGTTTTCAAAATATGCAGAATAATAATTTTAAAAATATGACTTTTAATAGTACATTGAATGAGAAGTAAATAATATTTTCAAAAAAAAAAATACAATTGTTTTTCTTTTCCTCTGCATCTTGAACTTTAAATTCCAGATTTTTTTATTTTTCAAAATAATGATTGCTGTAAAAAAAAATATTTAAAAATTGGGCTCAAAGTTCGCATTCCTCATTCCAGACTTCTAAATAAATAAATATTTGTATATTTTTGGGAAGTTAATCATGTAAAAATAATATATGTGGATACGAATATAATAATGATGCTGTTTCATACTTTCCATTAGAAAAATGGATTTAAAATTTGTCATATTTAATACATTAACATGTTTTACGATTGAAAAAATAATTTCTTTGTTTTCTAATCTTTTATATTAAATGTCCTCTGTAACAGAAAATTAGCTTAATAAAACTATTTTCAGTAAAAAAAAATCACCTCATGTTAAGTAGGGATGTAATGAATAGTGATTTGGCCGAATACTAAATTTTTAAAAGCATTTTACTTTTGGTTGTAAATGAAATAATTTTCAAATGTTAAATGAAAAAAAATTAACGTATATAAAATTGTTTTTTTTATTATTTGTATACTTAAAAAAATTTTAATACCTTTATGTATATTTATAATATTTTAAATACATTAATTATAATAAGAAATGAGAAACCCTCATCATTTTGGGATTGCTTCAGAGAAATAAAAGTTATCATTGCAGAATATGGCAATGGAAAACACAGAAGAAAACTGAATAGATAAATTAAAATTACTAGAAGTAATTCCTATTTTGATAAAGATCTTTTAATACGTAGAATTTAGTGTCCAGTGATAATGCAGTCCTTTATTGATTGCGAAAACATTCTCTGATGTGCTTAAAATAAAATTGTGTATTTTGTGTTTTATTTGAGTTTGTGCTCAAAATTATTTTTGGATTTTCAGTAGTCCGCGACTTAGAACCCCATATCATATATTCTCCACCTGGTGCAAGTAGTGCCAGTGGAATCAGCTCTCCTCACCAGTCACCTTATGCCTTGAGACGTAAGCTCTCGCCACAAGAACCAAGCAGCCCAGGCTCTGGTAGCAATAGTGTTGCAAATTCTGAAAACCTGTGTACTCATTCCTTACTCACTCGTAAGCGCCAGAGGCGCGTGTTTTCCTCTTCACAGTCAATAGCAGATGGTAAATAAAGAGTTCTGTATTTTCATTATGCATGGTTTTGTGGGACTTTTTTACTTTAATGACTAAATTTATGCATTTAGGGTAATGTTATTTTATTCCTTACATTATCCATCTATTCTCTTGGAGAATATTTTGGTAACTTTGTGCTAAAAATGAGAAATGATACTTATATATATCAGAGTATGAAAATCTATTTAGTCTTTCATTTCATTTGATAGGAACTGTTGTCCAGAAAAATATAGGCTATTTTGAATTTTATCTGTTTTATGATTCTTGTTTTAAAATTGTTTGGAAATGTTTTTTTTTTTTTTGCTTATTTATTCTTAATTTATTTTGTTTTTTAACTGTATATTATTCACTCTTTGTTTTTGAATTAATTCTATTGTAAATAAATGTGTTTTATCTTGCAAAAATATAAAAATTTCTTGTCTCCCCATATGAGTCAGTGTACCTAGAGTAAGGAGCTCCAAATAACTTCTTTTGTTTTTATTTTTTAGACACGGGAGAGGCTGCCCATTATCTTTTATATGAACTTCCTGATGAAGTTTTATTAACTATCTTCTCTTACTTATTGGAGCAAGACTTGTGCCGTGTTGCTCAAGTTTGCAAGCGCTTCCATATCATTAGTAGCGATACAGAGTTATGGTATGCATTATTTATTTCTGCTTAATGTGAAAAAAGTGTTTTAACTACTATTGTTTACTGTATATATGTTAACTTTAGAATTTTTTTACTGCCTTTCCATAATAAGATTTCTTTATGTTATGGAGTCCGAGTTTTCCACTATCAACTTGCATCTTTTCCCCTTTGCATTTATTCTTGCATTTGAATATTTAATATTTATTTTACTCTGCAATAGAATTAATGTGTAGAATCTAATTTTTTTAGTTTGTGTTGCAATTATATAAGCTTCTTAAGTAATGTATAATTTACATAAGAATGGTTAGTTTTGAAATGGTATTATATGCCAGAAATATTTTCCCTTTCCTTTCAGTTAATCAGCAAATTAAATTATATTATATTTTTGCATGTATATTTTAACTGGAAGATATGTATAAAAAATAAGACATTTCAAATGGGATAATTATAAATGTATTTTAATTACGAATTGAGTTATTTTTATTGTAATATTGGGTAAACCTGGAGTCTACAGTGCCGGCCTACTTCTCACCAATTTTTCTTGGCTCAATTTCACTTGCCGTCGCCAACTGTTTTGGATATGCAGTATGTTTATTTCTCTCTTGCGCATGCATCACCTGAAAAGAAATGATTGAGCACACAATACGTGCAGCATTTCAAGTGTGTACTGGGCAATTTTTTTAACTTAAAAAACCGTCAGCGGCTTCGCTTTCAGCATAGCGGAATATTTGTAGCTTCACTCATTCATTGAGAGACGAAGCATACAGAATAACATGCACTGTACTGAACCGATATTCAAACCGAAGAATTCCAAATGAAGTTTTATTCAAATTCGAATGAATCAACCAATCATATCGAAAAAAATGACCAAAACAGTCCAGTCCAAGCATGGCGCAATATAGCATGATGCTCAAAACACCGATGAAACAATCAATTTCCACGCATGCTACTCGTTAAAAACATCATTGCGCAACCAAAACAAATGTTCTCTCATCTCCGTTCTTCGCAGCAAAGATTTGACGATCAGGAACGAAGTAGGTGCACACCATAGACTCTATATTAACCTAATATTGTTTCTTTACCTTTTTTTTTTGTACTTATGCAAGTAAAGTTATGATATTCAAAGTTATTTTGTATTCAAGGTTGAAATTAATTTTATCTTTCAGTCATTTAAAATATAATATTTGCATTTATAGGAAAACTCTTTATCAAAATGTGTATGAATATGATCTTCCACTCTTCAACCCTGCTCCAACAAAGTTTGAATTTGCACAACCTGAAGAATGTAAATATGAAAATCCTTGGAAAGAAAGCTTTAAACAATTGGTATGTCATCTAAAAAAAAATTATTCTTCCTGTTGTCATAGTGTAAAAGAAAATTATGTATGCATGTTGCTTTTTTTTTTTATTCCCTTAGTATCGAGGTTTACATGTTCGACCTGGATACCAAGAACAGTACGAGAATAATCCTGAACATTATCGGGGGAGGAATATAACTGTAAGTTGTGTCATTTTAAATTGCTGCAGTCTCAATTGCCTTTTGATGTTCTTTAATTCTCCATTATTATAGAAATATCTCCAATATAAAGTAAACTTATTAGTGTAAAAAAATTTGCTATTTCTCTTAAAAGAAACGTTATTTTTGAGTAACAAACACTTGTTTTTGAATGTTTAAATTAACGTAATGTCATTTTACTGGTTATATTGCTTTCTGGAGGGGAGGGATGAAAAGAATATGCCTCCACTCCCTTAAATAAACTATGGAAATACATGCTGTTTCTAGGGAACAGACTTCTAAGTTTTACTTGAAACATAAAGCTTTTTACCCTCCCTTAACTTAAAGAACTGAGTCCTTTATAAATTTTAAATTCTAAACAGAAATACTTTAAAAGTTATCTATATTTAAATAATAAGCAAAGCCATTTGTCAAAATAATCATTGTTAGAAGTTTATAAAAGAGCAATTTAAAAAATCCTCAGGTGTAAAAAAGTGTACTTTTTCTGATAGTCCTTTGCATTTCATTCCTTTAATTTGTACTATTGATAAAGAAGGTTTTTTTGTCAGTTTCCCTGTGAATTTATTTCTGTTATGAATTTTTATGTCTGCAAATTTGGCCATATATCATATTACCAAATTGCAGTGAAAAAAAATTTGTAATTTTAATTATAACTTATTTTTATTTACATTTCCAAGTTTTTAGTAATTTTCTGCTGTATGATTATAAATGTCTGTAGGTAGTTTTTTACTTCTTTTTAAAGTAATATGTTTTTGTTTTTTCTTGTAGTATTTTGACACTATTGAATCAGCATTTAACTATTCTGAAGAACTAGAAAATCCCTTAATATTTATTCACGCTGGATTGTATAAGGGGGAATTTCTTATAATCGATACCAATGTTGCTATGATTGGTGCAGGTGAGATGCAACTTCTTTTAAATCTGTTGAATTTTTTAAGCTTAACTAATCTATCGGAATCTAAAACCTTAAGATTTTTGTAGAAAAATCATTTTATTTTAAGCAGGACATTTTATGTAATTACTGAATTTTATTGTTTAAGCTGTAAATGGATGGTATTATAGAATGTTAATTTCAGATTTTAGAAATTTCCTTTTTGATTTTATAATTTTTCTTCTAGCTCCTGGTAATGTAGCCGAAAATGTGATCTTAGAAAGAGACACTGAATCGACAATTACATTTGTTGAAGGTGCTAAGGAGTCATATTTGGGCTATCTAACACTTAAGGTAACTATGATGCTGTCAAAAGATACATGGTTTTCAGATTTTACATAAGAGTATTAATGCACCATTTTGTTTTTATCCACCATTAATTATTTGCATATTGCATATATAATCCAGAATTTGTATGATTTCAATTTATTTTATTTTGAAGTTTCTGAACTTGTGGATTGTAACAATCATTAATATTGAAAACAGATATCAAAGCCATTTCTATATAGAATGCTATTTTTACATAGAAGTGGCTCATTTGGAAGTTTTTTACTGTAAATGCACTTAGATATTAAGGAATTATTTGTATATGGATGGTTATTTCCTATCAATATAAAATTGTATTCTTTTTTCTTCCTTTCTTTCTAAATCAGTTCACACCAGATGTATCATCTTCTGTTCCACATCATAAACATTACTGTTTAGAAGTGGGAGAAAACTGCACACCAACCATAGATCATTGTATTATTAGAAGTGCTTCCGTTGGTATGTATTATTTGTTACTGTAAATTGTATAGAAAGGAAGAATATTTTTTTGAAATGTTAGATCAATAAATCAGAAATGTGGATTCATTTATTACAACTTTTTTATTAATTTGTGCAAAGTATTAAACTACAAAATACCTATGACTAAAAGGATAGTCATAAAATAAATCAAGTATGGCTGATCAATTCATTATTTTTACTTAATATATTCTGGCCATATTGCTATAAATGTTTTGTTTAATAATTTTTTCTATGGTTTTTTATATTTTTATTATTTATTTTGATGAATAGTTTGTTTCCTTTAAATTAATATCAGAGATCATAAGTTGGTTTTGTTTCGGAACACTCGCTACCATTTGGTGGCTAATAAAATGGGGCTTTTTATTGAATATTTTTGTTGGTTTCTTATTATTATTTGACTTTAAACTTATTAGCACAGAAATCACTATTGTCTATTATATATAAACAATAACCCTGACTCCCTGAATTGGAACAGTTCATTGAAGGTTTTACTTCATCCTTTTTCGTAATAAATTTATGAAGAGTGAAAATATACATATTTAGTTTTTAAAGCAGAAGTGAAGGCTTTAATTTGCTGCAGCTCAAATTAAGATCACTAGTTAATTTGTAGAAAAGGGAAAATTTA
>BGPR01019296.1:0-29523 GCA_013235015.1 Araneus ventricosus
GCTCGAGACTGTGAGGCCGGAGTCCTAGTAGCCAATCACCTGGCCACCGCCCTACCTCTCCCGAAGGAGGTACGTACTATCACTGGTGGAGAGACCATTACTATACCGTCACGGGAAGCGAGTGCCCGCTTACTTATCCGTGTATTCGCGGTGCCCCCCCGGGGGAACCAATCCCACGGCAAGAAAATCCAAATATTAGTGACGTCACAAATCAGCTCCGAGGCCCTCTGTATTTAGGAGGTGTTGGTAATTCACGGAGGCTTCGTGCAAACCACGCTACCGATCACTCAAATCGCCTAGGACTCTGCGCCTACTTTTCCCCCTACTTTCACGACGGGACTCCCCCCACCCCGCTTTCGCAAGAGCGCCTTACTCCCCTACTGGTCTACATTTTGTGATTTTTTGCTTTTGCGAGAGAGCCTCACTCCCCCTCACCACGGTCGCATTTCAGTTTTATGCCCCAGCATTTCAAATGGATTACAAATGAAGATGAAAATCCAAACTTTTCGATCGCACCACGCCAGTTCTCGTCGAATTTTCGCTTTGACGACGGGTTTTGCAGCGGTGCGCTCCAAATTGCGTGGAGTGGTTTCTCCATCAATGTCCAGCTTTAATATTACTAGCATAAGTAACACCAAAAGCATTTAAAGAGAATCAATCGCAGTTTTCGGCCTTCGTGTATTTCTTCACGTACACTTACACAATACGGCGCGTGCTGTGTTTAGCTTTTGCGTAAAATTGAGTAAGCGTTTTGGATTGCTTTTCTTTGACAGATTGGATCAAAATTTGATACACATCTACAAATATGATTCAAAGGCATCCCGAATCTCATTTATCTAGCTCGAAATGTTTACAGCAGCAACACCTGCCTCTCACCTCCGTGCCCGGCTTCCACCTAGTGAAGCCTGTACTGCCCTCCTAAGCTTAAAAGGCTTATCTCTATCTTTTTTTCATTTTTCCTACTTAGTAATGTTTTTGAGCTGTTCGACATTATTCCTAAGCAAAATGCTGTATCTTATTAAGAAAGAGTAGAAAGCTACTGAAGAAAAATGCGTATCTCATAAAACTAGTGCATTGCACATTTACTAAAATGTTCATAGCCAAAAGTTATAGTTTTTTTATATACGCCTTTTAGGTTTAGGACGGTAGTGTACCGGTTTCGTAGGTGGGGCTGGAACAAAAGAAAACAACGCTGTCTGTAAAACCTTGTCCTAGTGTCCTGCATTTCGGTTTTCGAGATAGTATTTGCTGTTCTTCCGCCTGAAAGAAACAGAGGAGAGAGAAAAAAATCATTGCGGGGAAAAAAAAATAGCCTTGATTGCAAATGGGGAAAATTGCATGAAAGAGTCCACATTAACGAAAGGGAGGGGATGCAAGCAGATGTTACTTGGGGATTGGTTACGTCTTGCAAAAAGAAATGTCGGCAGTAAAGCCCATGACAAATTGTCTTTGCTTCGATAGATTGCGTCCAAAATCTAACACAGATGTACAGTTTTCGTGTAAAATTCGCATGCTAAAATTCTTTTACTTAATTTGTTCTGTTTCGTAGTGATCTACTTTACAGACACACGAATAGACAGAGTAACAGACTGTCAACATTTGGCGTATTTTATCGAAAATTTAACACATATCTGCAAGTGTGGTGATAAAACCATACGACAAATTTCAACGATTAGTTTGTTGTGTTTTGGAGTCACATGATGTTCCCATGCCCGTGGACTGACTGACAGGCAAAATTTTCGAACGCGGATGTCACCCAAATTTTAATGGAGATACAAAAGTTTGGTGTAAAGACTACATACTGAATTTCATCCGTTTAACTTGTTTAGTTTTTCAGCTATTGTGTTCTCAGACACGATTCCGAAAATGTTTTTTTCGGACTAGAGGTCTAAATCGTGCAGATACTACAAAATTATGCTGTCGAATTTTCTTATGATTACAGTACTTTGTGTATTTCGTCTGAGAGATAGTAAAAATTACGTACCGGTTTGTAAATGCATCGCACATGCAGCTGTTGGTGGGGGAAAAGAAAGCCCACGGCTTATCTGTAGAAGCGCCATCTACCGCTGAAGAAAGCATACAACTTCTGATAGCAAGTAGCATATATACTTTTAGAACAATTTTAAACAGTGTTTAGTTTTGATTAGATAGTAGAGATAGTAAAAATTATGTCCCGGTTTGTCAAATACATTGCATATGCAGCTCTTGGTGGTGGGGAAAAAGAAAGAACACGGCGTATCTGTAGAAGCGCCATCTACTGCTGAAGAAAGCATACAACTTCCGATAGCAAGTAGCATGCCTTCTTTTAGAAAAATTTTAAATATTGTTTAGTTTTTGATTCAGAAGTGGTATAATCTGTTTTTCTGTATGTTGTAATGGAGTTACAACTGTGCAGTTGGTTTACATAAGAAAATCATCACGTCAAATAGGCTATTTACATCACAAATGATGTCAGTGCATTATTGGATATTAACTTTCAATCTATATGAATATTTTTCTTGTGTAGCTCCCGAAAAACGCGTTGTTTAGCTATAGGATTTGGCAACATCTATAGCAAACGATGGATCACGTGATTTCACTTTCGAATTCTAAATATGATATTGAAGTTGGGAAGAAAAGAGTTCCAGAAAAAGAATGGCTATTAACTTTACAAAAACTAGTTTGTACTCTAGAAATAATAAAACATAAATTATTTGGAATAATATTTTCTGTAAAAGAGTGACTGTAAATTAGACATTTTAAAAACTTTTAAATCTGAACCTAATCCTAATTACAAATACACATTTTTTTTCCTTTTATCGGATTTTTAATGGTTGGCACGACTATGGCGAGCTTGGTAGTGTTGTAGTTTCAAATTAAGCAGTGCCGGAACGCTCTAATCTGGGTGAGAAAAATTGCGCTGTTATTAAGAAGGTTTTCATAATCTTTCTTGTATATTTTTCGTGAAAAAAAAGCAGTGCCGGAACGGCTTTCCGACTCCATTATGACCCCGGAGTTTGGCAACAAACCTATTAAGTTGAACCATAAATATTTCCTACTAGGAGGCACAGTACGATACTCATCGTAACATCTCTAGGATACTAATTGTAGCGAGCGAAGCGAGCAGGGTTTATATAGTAAACCTGGAAGGATTGCTACGCAATCCTTCTGGAAGTTGGCAAGCTTTAGTGAACGGAGCTCCCTAGTTAATAAATAAATTCAGATTTTTTTTTGCAATTCAAGGGACTTTAGATTTGTGGTTAGGTTTTGAATGAAAGTTTTAAAACTCTTGAGATGTTAGCCTTTTGCTGATATTTTTTAAATATTTTAGAACCAGTTTTTAAAAAAATTAAATGTGTTCAATCAAAGTTGTATTTTAATCTCAAAGAAGATCAGACGAAAAAGCTTTCACAATGATAACTGCAAGAAAATTAAATTTTTAGCATGTTTACAACATAACTTGTGGTGTCCAGCAAAATACTGGGAAGAGAACGATGAGAATTATGTGAACTCCGCTTAAATTAGCCTAAATGGTCATAGGAGAATTAATTGTAAAAGAAAGAAAAAAATTATGTGGACTGCATGACTGATATGTAGTCAATCAAATAAGAAAAATTCAATTATTTCACGTCATGCCATACTTATGAAATAAATATATAGACAATAAGGCTATTGTCCTTCTACATTCGAACGTTTTAGAACAGTTTATATTTTCATTAAAGTTGTTTCTCCTTGATATCTTCTTGACAACTTGCAGGAATTGGAATTGGATCGTCTTTGTTGGAGAATGAAACTGGTATATATATATATATATATATATATATATATATATATATATACATACACACACACACACACACATATATATATATATATATATATATATATTTTCAAACAATCAAAACTTAAGTAATATTTTCAATCTATACACTTATTAAACTAATAATTAAAATTAAAAATAAAATATTGTTATCTTATCAATAATCATACACATTAGATAGTCAGATTATATACTAATGTATTAATACTAGTTAGATTATTAATATTATGAAAAAGACAACCCAGAATTGGAATTCCAACAATCAAATGCCAATCTATCTTGAGATCGTTTATGTCATATATATATATACTAATATATATATATATATATATATATATATATATATATATATATATATATATATATATATATAGAAATAAAAGGAATTTTCGATGGTTAAAATATGAAATTTTGCTTAACCTCTTGCCATACAATTTTATTTAACCTCTCAATTAGATACCACCATCCTTTTGGGATATATTTTATTATTTCAATCTGTTTAAGATGGTAAAGGATACTTGAGACATTTAAGCGTGTCCAGGTGATTTTTGTATTTAAAATTAATTGTTACGTTGACTTAAATACGGATTTAAATAGCAAAATTTCTGAAATTCGATGCACATGTCATTGTGTGTTAAGGGGTTAACCATAAGATATGGTCACCCCGCCCTGCCTTAGCATACGGGAAAACTGAATGACAGCCGTTGCAATAGCTTCGAGTACTGAGGCCAGAGTTCTAGTGACCAACACAGCAACGGCGCGACCCGCCCCCCCCCCTCCCGAAGGAGGTACGTACTATCACTGGTGGAGGAACCAAAAGCCCCACCATTTCTATACCCCCAGGGGAAGCGAGTTCCTGCTTATTTATCCGGCAGCAACTCATCCGTGTATTCGCGGTGCCCCCGCGGGGGATGTGTTAAGGGGTTAAAGTAAATGTAAATACTTACTCATATTTACGTTCATAAATTCTCTCTGAAGATAATACTAGAAAAAAAAAACAGCTCTAAAACGTAATGCAAATTTGTTGGTCGCGGATAACAATAGGAACTATAGTTTTCATAAAAAAAAAGCAGTCTGATGCAATTTGCTTTTCGGTACATCTTCTGGAGTTACCAGCCGCATATTTCTTCACAAACATAAAGCTTATTTAAATCATCGTTCCTTATACTTAGTAGTGATGTAGTCTTCTTGTTTTGTACTACAATCGTTAAAATAGCCACCTTAATAACTAACTACTGCACATTCAAATCTAAGATATCTAGTGACTTAGAAAAAGCCCTTTAACAGGTGTATTTAATATTTGTTAATGGGATCATATTCCTCGCGCTAAATGTGCACTAATTCTATCTTCACAAATAACAACTTCAAAATTTGAATACTGTGTCGAAGTTAACATATTAAAATAGCTCAAATACATATAAAACTTCTTTTTTATTTCGTGGAAACGGTTAATCAAATATTAGCAATTAAAAACTATACTTCCTAATAAAGATTGAAACCTCCCGTTTTTTAAAATATTATAATTTAAAGATAAATATAATATTCTAGTTTTATATTAAATTGCTGCTTAATTTAAGCGAAAGATGAGAAGTGTTTCAAATTAAAATGTACGTCGTCTAATTAAATTACCTATTTCGTTGATTTTGAAGCTCATCAATTATGATTAAAGAGAAATGCTTGAATACGATTTCGACAAATTTCCAGCTTAATCCTCTCATGTCACATTCCGTAAACGAACTGTGTACATAAGATCCGTGAGAATCAAGCATTCTATTATTTCTGTGAAACAGAAGATATTCCGGCTTAGATGTCGTGCGTCCATGGTTCAAAATTATGAGATTAATAATCACCAAATAGTTCTAGTGAAGTTTCAGAATATAGTTTTAGTTTAGTTTAGTTATATTAACGTCTCGTTTTTGAAGCAACTCAAGGGCTATTTTGGGACAAACCTCGTAATTTTGAAAGGCGGTCAGTTGACGTAGACGACACCTGAGCTGGCACCTCACTCTCCAAACTCGAGGAAGGACGCTTGAACCACGTGAGATTTTACGTGCACAAGGCTCACAATCACGGCGGATGTTCAACGGAATCGGGTTTCGAACCTTTAGGCCACCATTAGAATAGAGGACGTTAATCTAAACCTTATGAGAGTTTTAATTAACCTACAACTTTGAAATAAAATGATCTCTCAGAGCCTCACAGATTCACTATGAATGAGTGAAAGGAGAAAGCATGAAAGGAAACCGTTTCATGTCAGTTGCACTATTTTTCAAAATGTCTTCCAAACCATCATATTCAAAAGAAGTTTTTTTTTAATGCTTAAAATTTGTATTCATGTGTCGAAAATGTGTGGGGTTCAAATGGCTGACTCCTGCCTGTATTAGTCTCAGTCTTAAGGTGTATTTTATGCAGTCAAGAAAGGATTCCAGTTTCAATTGCTATTTATTTATTATATTGTATAGCAAAGGATTCGGAAACCATCCGCGCTTTTGCGCATGCGCCGGGCGGAGTTATTTTCATCAAAATAGGGGGAAAGTGAAGAATAGAAGGGTGATGTTTACAAACTTTTATCTTGAATAAATTCTGTATCGGATATCGTATACCAACGGATTCGGAAACCCTCCGCGCTCTTGCGCATGCGCCGGGCTGAGTTATTTTCATCAAAATAGGGGTAAAGTGAAGAATGGAAGAGTGATGTTTACATTTTACTGAGCGTGATCTAACAAAGAACTCCGGAATTGCGTTCATATGACTCATTGCACGACACCCCTTTCCGGTGTAAAATCGTCCTATAGTGGTAGTCTCGGAATCCGTTGCTGAACTGTACTTGTATTTAAAACAAGTGAAACATAATTAAAAGACAAGCAGTGAATGCAAAACAAGGATAACCTAAAACCGATTCATAGATAGAAAGTAAACAAACACGCACTTCTACAACCAGTGCAAGTGCAAACAAGTAAATACACGTCAGAGCTCAAGCTCCAATCCAAGAAAGTAAGCGACATAACACTCCTCACCCTCAGGTTTTAAAACAGCCGTTGAGCAGCTCCGCAAACGCTATTATCACGTCGATGACGCCAAGTCGCCAAATATGGAATACTACACTCAAAAACCGCCAACAGCCAATGACAGTAAGTTGGAACTCGAGTTATTGCCTATAAATACCTAAATCATCATCCTGGGTCATTCAATTCACCACCTTATTCGCCGGATATTAACAGGAGCGTATATAGCTGCAACTTTTAAAATTTGCCACCCTTCTTGTACAAGGTACATAGAACACACAAACCTCAAAATAAAAATTATGAATTCCGGGAGAAAATTTTTTTATTAGTGACGCAATTCGCCGCCCTCGATCTCTCTAAATATGTTGCAAAATCGCGCGTCCACAACCAGTCTTCCTGTCACATATCGGCAATTTATCGGCAAAAGGCGAAAAATAGGAATTAATTACATTAAATATTTTTTTTATACAAAATGTGACTATATTCTTCTTAGTTATAAATTTTTTTCTTGCATGCCTGATTTTTTGTCTCCTTTGGAAGTGTCGCTGGAGGTCATATTCACTAACCTTACATTAATATAGACCATGGAGATTTTCGAGCTTCTTCTTTGGTTTGCTCTTCCCCACATCATTTGTGACGTAATTCACTGAAAGCTATTTGTTTTTTTACAGCTCTACTGACGACAATGTACTATTATTTTGTATTCTTTTCGTCTTTATTTTAATGAAAATGAATAAACGGGTCGATACAAAATTTTATTTCAATTCAGTTCCTACTTTGCTTTAAAACGTCTCAAGTACTTTGGATTAAAGAAATTAAACGCATGAGATGCAAAAGTTTGTCAGGGCGCCATTTGTATTTCTGATGCACAGTGACGAATCCAGGGGTTACTATGGGGCTGTAGCCTCCCCCCAGAGCTAAATCAAAATTCTTGATTTTTTAAAATCAATACACCTGTTTTTTCTTAATCTGTTTTTCTTAAAAATAAAACTGTCTTTTAATTAAACGTAGCCTTTCCTTCTTGGAGCATGCGCATTAGTGGCGAGAAGGGAGAAACGAATAAAAAAAGGGTGACCAAGTTACTGCTAACATGAAAAATATCGCATTAAGTTTAAGGGAATTGCAAATATGTATATATCTTGATATGGATAATCAAAGGTCCTAAAATCAACTGAACAACAACCTATTTTATTCTGCATCTGGAATTTCTGCGGTAGAGTTAACCACACCAACAATAGGCTTTCTGCCTGTCTTTATGCGACAAGCATGCCTTTTATTCCATACCATCTTTGCAAGGTTGAAGTGAAAATATGGTTTATGAAACTTCCTGTTTTTTCATCTCGAGGAAATAATCTACGGATCGCCCAGGTGTTTGGTAAGGCCGTAAAACTACAAACTCATCTCAGAACAATAAATCTCATCATGAACATAAATGGAGCCCAATTATGGTAACGTTTCGGACTGGCTATTCGTATTCCCCGCCGAGCAGCGCTGTAATCGTTTTAATCAAACTAGGAAGCATTTTTTTTTATTATCATCCTGTGTGGATGAAATGCTATGCATGTGGTTAAGTAATTGATTTCTTTTCCGGATATTTGATTTAATACAAATATCGAATCGCTCTTAAAAGGTACTTTCTAAAATCAACTATTAAAAATGACCAAATTTTTGAAATTCTATATGGATAAACGTTTTTTTTTAAAGTGGTAAAAAATTTGTTTGTCAAAATTTCTTTTGATTGATTGAATGTCTCCCTATTGAATGTAGCAAAATCCTTTAAAAAGTATCCGAAAGGCTTCTTGTCACTTACCAGCTAATAAACTAGGTCATGAGTAACAAACTATTGTCATAAAAGTTGTTTCTAGTTACAATGAAACAGCTATGCACTACGCTATAGCCAACTTACTCAGTCATTTATATGTGAAATTCTGAGCGGTATGAGATAATACCGCAAGGAAAATTGTGTATTGTAAAAATATTGTAAATTGTAGTGTGCAGAGTATCATCTGTTTGATACGAAAAGGTACTTTGCACATATTAATATTAAGAATAGAATGGATAAAACGCTGATTTGTTTCGTCGCGATTTCTGAAGCTGTGAATAGACTGCATTCCTCTGAAGAAACCACGCGTTAGAAAAATCCTGAGTGAATTTGGTTCTCAGCGCTACTGAGGTTATGCGTGGTGCAGTTTACCATGCATACATAGAAATCTCGCCAACGTTCCTTGCAGATATTACATAAAAGGATGAGGTATGGTTTTTACGTAATGCCTTGTACAATAGACAGAACATCCATTATTAGGGAAATAGAAAATTTTTAAGTACTGTCGAAGTTCGACATCAAGTACGTTGGTCGGTTAATATTTGGTTTGGAATTTTCAATATCAGGGTTATCGGCACGGTATTTTAATAAGTTATTATTGTCTAAGGGTGCTTTTTGGCAGAAACAAGGATAAATAAGCCCAATGGCAGGTAAGTACTCCAATCTTCCGTCTTTAAAAATTTACAGTTTTGAAAATCGCAGCCACAAAAATAGCCATTTTTCTGTCTTCGAATCTAGACATTAGCATGTACAAGTTCTTTTCCTCCGTATCTAATACAGTTTTTGAGATAAGAACGCTAACTGCGAATTTCACCGCTAGATACAGCTGTAACTGGTCTCTTCGCAAAGATACTTCTTTACTACTTAGGCACCACTTTTATGACTATAGCCATCGCCGTTCTGTAATTAAAGGCGGGTGCGCACAAATATACTATATAATAGTACATCTTTGTACATACCATTAAAAAACATAGAATTGTTTTAATTGCTTGACACATTCTAGAATGACTTAATCAAGATAAAATAAACACCCCTAACATATAAATCTGAGAAAAGAGACGGGAGTATGCGAGTTCCCCTTTTCAGAGATGTACCTTTAGTCGTCAGATTACATAATTCTTTTGTTCCCTTGTAACATTTCTAGTTGTTTGATGAGGACTCTTTCTTTTACTTTAGAAGATGAGCGAACTCACTTGATATGAAAGTGGCCCATCAGCTTTACGACAAAGAACAATAGAAAGCAGTGGTCAATTACAAAGTACGTGCTTTAGTTACCCCTTGCCTAAGGACAGCAGTCTCATGCAAATAGAATATCACACCTTCTTCCGAATTCTCAGGGCCTCTTAGAGCAATAAAAATTTGAATGTTCACCGTTGCCCCGGCTTTGCACAGAAGTTAATTGTTTGTAACATAAAACTATGTTTATTTGGTTTAGAAAGGGCACAGGAAGCTTCCTTGAATAGTTTCTTCTCTTCTTCTCGGGCACTTGACATTGGACAAGCTGACAACCTGGCCAGTCCCCCACTGACTGTTTGCGATGAAATAAATAATCTGTAACTATCTGTCTTGGGTTTCTATGCTGCTTTCTGTGAACAGCGCCATATATGAGAAAAATATAAATTAATTTTATATTAGAAGGAAAAAAAATTATAAAAAGAAGAATTTTAGTTGAAACCGCACTATCCTACTCCATTTACTTGATTTTATATTTCATTTTAAAATGATCCATGGATCTTTGGACTATTTTGCATTTTTAACAGATGGTGTATTCTTCAATATGATATTGTAAAAATATAAAAAAAATCATATGTGAATTAATTTTTCTGTACTAGAAGTTAGATAACACAACTGTAAAATTTACTTTTAACCAGCTGATCGCAGCAATTGCGCAGTGTACTGCGACCTGGTTGCGGAATTAGGACTCAGAATATATGATCGGAGGTTCGATACAAAGTTCAAACGAGACTGTCACAAGTCACGGTTCAATTGTCCTGACCTGCAATTGTTAATATAACGTGGAAGTTTGGGGGTTTGCTCTTATCCAGTCTTCGCGACAAATAAAATTTACTTTAGCATCATGTAGTTCATGTTTAGTATCGGGTTATCAAGAAGGTAATTTCGGTATTTCAGTAGGAAATAAGACTCAATTATTTTATACAAAGGATTAGATTTAATCAATTAGGCATTTTCCATGTTGTTCGACGACCTCTTGCCATCTTTCTAGCAGTTTTTTAGCCCTCATAGAAACTCTATTTCTTCTCAGCCAAAAAACTGATCTAAATGGGATTCTAGACCTTCACAGTTCGTTCACAATTCCTTCACAATTTTTATCAATCTAAAAGTTTTGCAAACTTCGAAATAAACGATATTCTGATGGTGCAAGATCAAGGTTATATGGAGGATGCGGCATTACTTCCCTGCCAAGCTCCAATATTTTTCCACATGTTAGCGAAGACGTGTGAGGTTTTGCATTATCGTGGTGGAACAGGAGTCAAATACGATTTCCAAATTCTGGCAGTTTCTCTATAATTACTTTCTCCACATTCGTCAGTTGTTGACAGGAAACATCTAAATTTATCATTTGGTTCCTTAGAAGAAGCTCAAAATACATGATACCTTTATAATCCCAGCAAATTGACATTTGTGGTGAATTTCAGCTTTCGATGTGGTTTGTGCAGTTTCATCACGTTTGGACCAAGATCATTTTCGATAGATATTATTATTGTAGATGATCCATTTTTCACCCCCAGTGATAATTCGCTTGAAAAAGTATCGATTTCGTTGCATTTGAGATGCATATCGCAAGCACTGATTCGTTGGGTTAAGTGAATCTCTTTCAATTCATGTTGGAATCCAAATATCGAGTTTCTTAACGAATTCAAGATGTTTTAAATGCCTTTCAACTGTTGTGTGTGAAACATTTTATCTCTATGCAATCTCTTGAGCAGTTGTATGGCGATCCAATTCAACAAGGTTTTAATTTGATCATCAGATACTTCAATAGGTCGACCAGAACGTTAGTCATCTTGTAGATAAAGATCTCCTGAACGGAATGTTTAAAATCAATTCTAACAAGTTCGTTTTGTTAAGCAGTCAATCAGCACCAGAAACTTAACTCATATTTTTGTGAGCTTCCGCAGCCTTCTTGTCTTTAGGGAAATTAAAAAATAAAATTTGTCGAAAGTGTTCGATTTTAAACTCCATATAAAAATGCTTCGAAACTAACAGCTACAATTCAAATTATGCACAATTAACTTATAATGTAAGCTAAAAATGACACTAATCAAATGACTTTGATAAGTCTTTCAAAACAAACATTACTCCACCCATTTGTGAAAACCGAAATTATTTCCGTGCCAACCCAATATATCCATCTATCACTCATGATCACGACGAATTCATTTGCTACTGAAATCTTTATTAAATAAACTTTATTTATTGTTCACAAAGGTCATGACTATTTAAATTTTGAGCATGAATATAATGCTTAAAATTAAAACAATTTTGGGGAGTGCTTAAAATACTTAACTTATAAACCACTAATTAAAAACAGTCTTTTGGAGCTATTTGGAAACACTTCCTTTCACACTCCTTCATTATAGTTTATATATATGTTTATGTAATATAGCGTGACATGTGACAAGGGGAAGAGAGGGGATATGGTGAAGTGTGACACTTTGTGACAAAGGGGGGGGGGAGGGGGTCAAAAATATTGAAAAAAAGTATGACATCATTTATGGACAGCCCCAGGATGATTCTGAAAATATTAGATGTCATATTCAGGTTATTTTTAGTCTTATTACATGAAAAAATTTTACATCTTTTTAATATGTTCTTTTTTTTTTTTTACTTTCACATGTCTCATAGTACTGAAGATGTTTTTTTCACAAAATTTCAATGCAATAAATCGAATATTATTCAGGGTATAACATGTTTCGTGTTTATAAACAACCGATCTAATTATCATTTAGTAGTGTCTTCACCAGCGTGCTACAAAAAGATAAAGAGATGCAATTCGCTTATATGTTTTCTTAACTTGCAAATCTCTAAGTACAGAAAATCTTCAGAAGTTGACCTGCTTTTTCAACGTCTGAATTCTTTCGCGGGCATTATGTTATTTTACAGTGTTTTACGTATTATATATTGTAACAAAATCGTCTTGTGAGTGTACGTGAATGCAGTACAATAAGCAGGGTAAAAAATAAAGCTCTTTAGTTTACAGGTTTTCTAAGCAAAGAAACGTAACACAAGTATTAAAATAGCACTTGTAAAAATTCACAACATAGATTATCAATAAATCTCAACACAGCTCTCAAAGGTTTCGTATTAGCTCACCAGCTTGCTTGCAGGTCAAAATCCAATTGACTCTTCTTAGCTTGAAAGCTTGCTTTTATACTTTTTCAACAGGAAGTGACTTCATTACGTAGGAAGCGACGTAATCTCCAGAAAGTTCACGAAGCCGGTAGAAATAGGTTGAAAGTTCGAGGTCCTTCTAGAAAATTCCTTTTGTCGCCAAAATGGTCGATAAGGTAGCCAAATTTATCGCCAAGACAAGTATCTCAGGGAAACAACTTTATAGCTTTGTAACAATATGTTACGGTCAATGTGGGTAATCGGTTTTCATTCATTTAATACCCAAGAGAGCCGACTCAACTTTAAGGTTTTAGAGTGCAGATGTGGGTAATCGGTTATACAATCACCGCGGTAATTATATAAATAACCACATAAAACTCCGGTTATTATATATAATAACCGATTTGCCACATTGGCCATAACATATGTACTTTATGACATTTTATAAAAATGATTAAGATCTGTTTTTCGTTAGCAATCAAGACTGATTTCATCTCAAAATAATGATAATTTGTTTAGATTTTTTCCCGTTTTTGGAACTGCATGGATGACCATAAATTAAACCCTTGACCTGTCTAAGTAAGCGGAGTACTGAATGACCGTACTGTCGTAGATAATAACATGTATGCTGAAATCAAAATGCAAAATGGACTTTCATAGACATTGGAGCCTTAACCAGGAGCCTAATCCATTAACCGATAGCCTTCATACTTATCCGGGTAATTTTTCATCCTCATGCTCGAGGTGCCCTTCCTCCCTAGATATGTTCCTAAGGAGGAAGGGCCTATGTTTCTTATCATCAGGTCCAGTATGAAAGACCTGATGGAAGAAAGAGTCACGGATTACGTGAATTAGGACCGTAGTCAGATGACGAGTAAGACACCTGAGTCAGCAATATACTATCTAAACTTCTACGCCAAGCCGACGTGAGGAATTTGACCAGTAAAAGATTTATCAGGCACTTGGCCTATAAATACTGGGGATATCCTTTTGGATCCGATCTAGATACACACTCAGCTGTTCAGGATTAGAGAATTGCAATAAATTATTACTTATCACCTGTTAGTAAACGCCTGAAACTGAACTAAAAGTTTCCTTCACGCCTGAAGAGGATCATCCAGAAACCAACTCAGAAGACCATGCCAGTTTCCCTCGTGCCATTAAACAGAAAGAAAACACAGTTATATGGAAACACTTACAGGAACAAATGCAGGAAACGTTAAAATGCTTTTCAGCATATTCACTATTGGGATCGACTGTTTTTATCTTAACAGAACCTTCTATAAAAGCCAACGAAATGTGTTTCTTACAATTTGAAGTTACTGCATTCACAGTTCCTAAAATAATTCATCATTTGATTACATCCATTCTTAATGGATGTAGTTACATTCCTTATTAGATTAGTTTAGTCAGTTCCTAAAATAATTCATCATTTGATTACATCCATCCTTAATGGATGTAGTTACATTCCTTATTAGATTAGTTTATGTTGTGATCTGTTCTATTCAATTCTTAATCTCTAACTGTGTGCTTAACTGTTGTCTCTGTAACTGTATGTTTAACTGTTTTTGCTAGTTTCAGTTCTGGTTTCTGTATTCGTGTTGTTCAGTGTTCCGTCATTAAAAGTGTTCTGCAATTACAGATTATCGTTCTTGGAAATTCATAACATGTTCACAGATGCAACATAATTGGCGACGAGGATGGGATCCGGTTTCATCCCGGAAAAGCAGTCTACTGAACTGTAAGTCTGTTATTTATTCGTTCTGAACTTTCGTTTTGGAACTCAGAACATCATAGCGTTCATAATGTCGACTATTGGGTCAATTGGTGAATTCGATGTTTCTTATCCTATTTTATGGGATAATTATGCAGAACAAATAAAATTTTTTCTTGAAGCAAATGAAAGTAGTATATGGGTGACAAGAATGAGCACAGTTTTGAGCCTGACAAGAATGAGCACAGTTTTGAGCCTGACAAGAATGAGCACAGTTTTGAATAGCCTTCCCTAGCAAGTCTTAGACGGAGAACAAACAATCCGACGAACAACAAAACGAGAAAATGTTTCTCTTAAAACAATACAGGCATCATTTTTAAATAAATATATAAAGAACTTACCTATCCTCCACGAACGATCTTAATTTTCTCGATACCCAGGCGAAACAGCACTTCAGCAATGCAAGGAGTTCGCGGCTGGCGGGGTACGGGAACGAAACGTTCGGGAGGAGCTTTTCGGAAGGCCTGCAAATTCTCTCGCTCCATTATCGTATGATGCAATAGAATAGCCAAGAAAAGTTTCGCATGAAGATTCGAGTTTAATTTAATCTCTTGCGTCTGCAGAGTCTAATTGAAAGCAATGCTAAAATGTAATTATGAGACGAGTTTGACATTGGCATTGAAGCGAAATGAAAAACGCATATTCCACCGAGACCAAGGCGGTTATAATGAAGATTCAAGGTTAATTTCATCTCTTGCGTCTGCAGAGTCTAATTAAAAGCAATACTAAAATGCAAAGACATGTTTCAAATTGACATTGAAGCGAAAATGAAAAACGAATGTTTTGTTTCTGTTGTTAGAGATTCTATGGCTCAGCAGCAATATTTCCCCCAGCTTCTGGGTCTTAGAATCTTTTTATAGTTTCCAGGTTCGATCCTAGTCGAAAGTTTCAGCCACGATTTTTTTTTTCGAGATTATAGTTTAAAGCAAAATACATAAGAGGCGCCCGAATGAAAATTTGTTTTATTTATTTATTTTATTTATTGAGCGTATATAAGCAGTGTTTTCATTGTGTTTCGATTAAAATGGAAGAGGTTTATCAAAGTTGTGGGGCGAAATTATTTTACCTCTCCGAGATAGCTTCAGAGCACCCCGTTACTGAACAAGTATTTTTAGAACTCGATCAAACCCTCTTCCGTGACGGAATCACTCTTGTTAAAATAGGATATTTGTTATCGTTCGCGAGACATATTATTCTTAAAAGTCCTGAGAAAAAAGAATTTGTTCATGAGCAGGTGTATAAAAGTCTGCGCAAATATTTCTCACTCTAAAGATGAAGAACGTTACAAAACAAACCTGGTCTAACATTTTTTTTTTACTGAGTGTTATTATTGTTGAATTTATAGTTTTTATAATCTATTTGCAAGCGCAAACATCGAGCGAATTGCCTCAAAAAGTCAATATCACAAACTCTTCGTGCATTGTTTCCAAATATATTGGGAGGAAAATATTTCTTCATATCTGTTTTAAAAATAAACAACAGATATTCGATATACGATATTTTTTCTCCAACCAAACCCTGAATCCTATCCCAGAGATTCTCGGTGTTCAGTTAACCAAAAGTGAATTCAGGAAAGTGTGTGAAGTGTGTTGACTGTTTACAATCATGTTTTTACGACTCAAATTCCCATCTTCAATGATAATTAATGGGCCGAGTCAAAGCGGAAAAACTCACTTAGTTCGAAAAATAATTTCTGAACAAATGTATGAAATACCGATCAAAAAAGTCGTGTGGTGTTATAAAATTTTTCAACCATGGTTTCACGAAGAGAGAAATATCAAATTCATAGCAGGATTGCCAACTGAAGACGAAAACTTTCAACTTTTGATTTTGGATGACCTTATGAACAATTTGACAGCTGAAATATCGCAAATGTTTACTGTTGGATCTCATCATAAGAATTTCAGCATAATTTTGATCACACAAAATCTTTTCCCCCGCATTAGAGTTGCAAGAGATATCAGTTTGAATGCTCACTATATAATATTCTTTCGAAATAACAGAGATCAATCGCAAATTGCATGTTTTGGCAGACAGGTGTTTCCCGATCGTTCTAAATTTTTCATGGACGCCTATAAAAAGGCTACAGCGGAAAAATATCAATTCCTACTTGTGGATTGCTTTCCAACGACAGATGAAGAATTGAGATTGCGACAATCACTGTTTCCAGATCAAAGAGGAGTTAATTGGGTGTTTGTGCCAGAATAAAAAAAAAATGAATCGAATCAAACGACATGTGCACTTGTTGCATGTTTTATCCTCTACGAGTCCCCAACAAAGAAATGCAATATTAAAAAGTGCTACCAACGAACAGATAAAAACATTGTGCGAAATATGTCAAAATGTATTAGCAGGCAACGTGTCGAAAGCGAAGGTTCGACAGTTGTGTCGCTATAAGAAGGTCATTCGCCAGTTAGCCGACAGAAATATTCCCATTGCTCGAAAACGCAAGTTATTGACAAATCAAACAGGTGGGTTTTTACCGCTCGTTCTTCCCGCTGTTTTGAGTCTTGTTGGAGGTCTAGTGGGGAAAGCTATAGGCAAGCGAATTTAAAAGAATGGCTCGAAAAATGGCGTTAGTCCCAAAAGAGCTCGTATCAGAATATTATCAACTAAACAAACCAGAAATAAGAGTTGAGGATAATATTTCAAATCTATTACATGACGAGGAAACGCCAGACGATATGAAAGCCAGACTATTATCTCATTGGATTCCGAAATATCAGCGTTTGATGCAGCCCCCGCCGCCGCCGAAACCTTTTTAGATTCCCAAGGAACTCTTGCAAGAAACAGAGGTGGAGCAAGAAGAAAAACCCACCTCGTTGTTTTCCAGAAAAAACATGATTGCAAAATATATTGCATATACCATTCCGAAAACGAGAAAGAAATATATCCTACCCATTTTGGAAAAACTTAGAGATGTCAATTACACCTTCAATGATATGAACGAATTGCAAAAAGATGGAAAAACCGAATATAGAAGCAATGTAATTGATTTATTTAGTTATTTGATGAGAAATGAAAGAGCTGACAGCCAACCACCTCCGGGTTTTCATACTTTTTTGCAAGGAATTTTGGATGCGAACATACCTATAGGGTGGATTGCCAATAAAAATGTGAAAGAGTTGATACTTCTCTCACAAGCTGATCCGAAACGGAAGGATCGAAGCTCACCGAGGACTCTGAATGAATCTAAACCTAAGAAAGTGACGATCGCGGAAAGATTGCAAACATTCTCAAATCCTGAGACTTCACCAGAACCCGAAAAAGAGACCATAAAGAAAACACTCTCCGATCCCGAGAGTTCTCCTGCCGTCCAAGTCAAACAATGGACAAATTGGGAGGAGGCCAAGATGTTGTCGAAACCTCTGCCCATCAGCTGGAAGAAGTGGAAAAATTGAAGAAACTTTACTACGATCCCAAAGAGCCTGGTTCGTTTGGCGGTGTCAAGAGACTCTCAGAAGCAAGTGGTTTAAAGGAAGATCGCGTTCGGAAATTTCTCTCGGGAGAGGATCCTTATTCGCTTCATTTCCCGGTGCGTTATAAATTCCAAAGACGGAAAACGATTGCATATGGGTTGAACGAGTTGTGGCAAAGTGACTTAGTGGATTTACAGAAATTGTCGCGCTTTAACAGAGGCTATCGATACATTATAACTATTATAGACGTTATGTCTAGATATTTAAGAGCGTTTCCGATCAAAGACAAAAAGGCAAGCACGATCGCTAAAGTTTTCCGCAAAGTTTTTAAAGAGGTTCGACCTAAAAATATCCAAACAGATAAAGGCAGCGAATATTACAACAAAACCGTTCGTGATCTATTTAAGAAACATAACATTCACCATTATTCAACAAAAAGCGAAGCGAAATGTGCTATTTTGGAAAGAGCGCACAAAACGCTGCAAAATAAAATGTATCGCGTTTTCACTCATCGCAATTCGTATAAGTATTTAGATATTTTAAAACCGCTCGTTGATTCATACAACCACTCTGTGCATCGAAGCCATGGATTTGCGCCTGCAAACGTTACAGAAGCTGATGAGCCGCTCTTATATAAATCTTTGTACAACATAAACGCTGCAATCAGATTTCGATTTGCGGGTGAGGATTTCAAAGCTCGTAAAGTTTCAGGAAGGTTATCTACCTGGTTGGTGGAAGGAAACATTTTGCTTGGTCTACAACCTCCGACATATGTGTTACAAGATTTGTCTGGCAAAGAAATTGCTGGGCGGTTTTATGCAGAAGAGTTACAAAAAATTGATAAGTCTGACAACAATTTGTGGGCAATTGAGAAAATTATTCGCACAAAAGGCCGAGGTGCTTCACGTCAATTGTTGGTGAAGTGGGTCGGTTTTGACGATTCCTTTAACTCTTGGATTAAAGCGAAATGGCTGAAAACATGACAGATTTTCATATTCTTTTGCCATCCAACTCGAGTATGCAATATTTTCCGGATAACTCTCCAAATCATTTTCGAACGAAATTAACCAGACCAATTACTCTAAATGGCGAGTGGGAGTGTTGCTTATCCGAAGTGACTATCCCGGGAAAGTACTTTACAATCCAACCCCATTATAACGATTTCTATTCTGTTATAAGAGAAATTGATGTTCCAGAGGAAACACTTCTTTCAACATTCAACATTCCCCTCTACAATGAAGATCATGAAGAATTTGTTTCAGGATTCAATGCGAATATGAAAAATATTTTTACAGATATTCCACTGGTGTTCACTCACATCAAAAATAAGAGACAGCTAAAAGTGGAACTGAAACGGGGATTTGATTGGAATATCACAGCAGAAAAAGGAAACCAGCTATTAAGAGTTTTGGGCTTAGATCCCAATAAAAACTTTTCGATTCCACATAAACCTGGAGGGTTTACTGTAATTAGAAGATATCAGCCTCCTAACAAAGAGATTTTCAAAAATCAAGAAATTCAGCTGGTTGCAAGAGAACCTATTTTGGATGATACTTACGAAATAAAATTAGAAGAAGGAGACTTATTAAAGCAAATTGAATTGAAACTAAGCGAAGCCGGACTTTCGAATGAAGTTAAATTTTCGGAAAGCAATGGACAAATCATAGTGACGTTTGATTGCAATTCAATAATGATGAATTCAAAGGCTTTTGCCCCAGACTAATGACTGCTCTGAATATGAAATCTGATGATTGATGCATATGTCGTTCTCGGACAACAATCGAAAATGCAATTTCCCTATACTCGACCAGTTGAATCGGTGGGGCAGAATCATTCCGATGTGACCTTGACCCTATAAAAGGCAATTCCCAACTCTGAAAGAAATAAAACCAACATTTCTCGTTGATTGGAATGTATCAAATTCAGACCTATTTAAGATTCAGTTTATCTCTTTAAGACCCAGGCGCAGATTCACTTGAGTGGGATTATGTTCCTCAACACACTGTGTTGTCACGTTTGGAGAAACTCAAAGATCTGTTGGGATTCTCTCGACAAACTTGATCCTTAGTGATTATAAATCAGAGAATATGTTTTAGAGTTGCGAGCAGGCATCACAGAGATCATTCATGTGTGCGATATTGTCTTCCCTCTCTAGGTGATTCATGGCATCTATTCACAGAGAAATCGTTTCCAGTGACCAACGGACATGAGGTGGACAAATGGTTAAAAAACTTTTCGGTTCCGTTGTGCTGGGGTTAAAACAGTTCTTTGTGATGTTATGTGAAATGCGAACAAGTAGCGGGTACTCCATCAAAATTCATATCGGGAAAACAATTTGGTTCTATCCTTTGGGAAAAAATTATATAAATGCTCTCCCACATTCTGTCTGGTTTTCCAAGAGCCAAGAACAATCATGGCAAGCGCAGGTCATGGGTACAACCCTGAGCATTTACATTACACATTATCAGAATCAAATTGGGAATACTAATCCATGCTGGCTTCCAATTTTTCCATTCAACGAGGATATGGGTTTTCAGTAGCTTTGCGTCATTACATACCCTTGATGATGCAAACGGGAAAATATTTAGGTAAACGAATTTGACATCTGGTCGCAATATTGTCGAGGATGTTTCTCAAGGAGAAAATCATTTCATGGCGTCAGTCAATCGGGACGAAATGACAATGGATATACTTCCTGGAGGCAGATGTTAAAGGAAAAGTCAAAACAATCCCATCAAACGAAACCCAAGAAAGAAACTGAGTCGGACAGGCAGTCTTTCGATCTCTAACACCAAAACATGGAGCGATGTTGCACAAAAAGCAGGCTCAAGTTATTCGGTCCTGAGAATTCAATTAGCAATTAGAAATTTCTAGTTTTGAATTCAGTCCAGTCTACCCATTTCAGTAGCAACGCTATCGAGTTTTCAAATCACACAGGATTAAGGTGCCTATTTCGATCTCTCGCACGTCCTTCTAAACGGTTCAAGGCAAAAAAGAATTCCCAAGAAAGCGGATGGAACAGCTCACGGTCTTAACATTTCAAGGATGTGGATCACCATAAACTATCTTTATGAATACAATGTTTTCCGGAATGCCACATCTCACTCAATGATCGACAAATTTCTTTGAAGTATGCTTATAAAACCTTATATTTCAGAGCACTTTATTTCATTCAGGAGATCCCTCTCAAAAGATTTTTTTGCGTCTTTGGCATGTTTATAAAGATACAGGCAGGTGACAATACCGATATAACAACCACTTCTTGGCAAAATTTGGGTTTAAACAGCTTGCTATGAACAGGTTAAAAGGGCAAGATATTCGATATAGTACCGGAATTCTTCCACATAGATTTAAGACACAACCTCGACTCTAATTAGCGGGACAACGGTCAGTGCGTTTGTTGAGAAACAGACGATTTTACTCTCTTAGCTGCAAGCGGGGTGCGTTTCGTCTTCAAATCGAAATATAGTCTCTTTATCCCGAAAATTACGATGTATCGAGTTCCATTTGTGGTCGGGCATGAAAGGCTTTAGAGCAAGCATTGGTTCAAATGTCTTTCACTAGAGGTGAAACGAAACTTTTCCTCCTCCAGTTCTGGGCTCAAAGGGTAATTTATAATTCCAGATACTGAACGTTATTCTTCCTTCTTGAATGATTCTGGGGTTGGTTTCCCACAATTCGGCGTTTATTGGCGATTTTAAAAGAGAATCCTTTTAATTTCAAATTATAATCTGAGTTATATTATTTCTTATCGAATGGAGTTCAAAATCCCAATGTCAGCCTACACACCTTCTTATAAGAGCCAGATGCAATTTCGCAAAGTACAGGTCTATTCGGATCTTGCCAGCACAACGGGCATCACATAGGGGAATATAAAGACAATTTTGTATGTCTTCGACCTCCACCAAGATTATTCTGCCAGCGATCGCACTTTTTAGATGCCAGCTCAGAAGCGGAGTGTATTGATTCATTTAAAATTTGACGGGGATCTTCCAGAAACAGTCCACATTATTGGATTTATATGGAAATCACAATCGCTTATCCAGATCGACAAGCAGAAACATATTCATGACTATTAAAGGCAATATGGACACTCAAGAGCACTTTGTACGATTAGCGCTTTTATCCTATAATAACTAGAATTTGGAGGCGCGTGTTTGCGAGCGATCTGGCATTTCCCAAAATAAGTCGAGGTTATTATCAGTCATTTATAGTCAACACCGATTCGTCTTTGGAAAAGGAACGCATGGCAGAAGCTATTTATTTGATATTAAAGATAAATGATGCACTTTCTTCTTCTGTTCTTACAGGACGTATCCGGTGGGGAACATAAAAATTCATTGATAACAATTCGACACAAATGGGTTCGAAAATCTTGCAACATCCCAAAACTTGATATCTTGTGGGCTCTTTTTGTGCTCTATTTTCTATGGCATTTGACTCCGAAGGAGTTATCGATCGACAAGTTGCAGAAATAAATGCCTGCGAAAACGAACAGATCTATTAGCACGTGTTACTTTTCTTTAGAGAAATTGACAAATCATTCACGTCTCCCTCCTCCAATCAACAGTAAATCTCTTCAAAGTGTAATAAAGAGGAAATCAGAGATATATCAATCCCCGCAACATCAGTTATTTGAGTTCAGATGAGCACCAACCATGGAGATTTGGATACATCGTTGCAGATCACTTGCTCGGGATGTATTTTGCAGATTCATCAACATCCTTTATGATAATACAGGAATGCATCGAAAGGTAACTCGCTTCTCAAAAATTCTGTATGGACCCCTCCAGTTATGTACTTTACAATGTTGTCTGACCTGAGACATAGTTCAGTTCCTACATGATACACAAACAGAGAGGGAGGAAACGATTTGGTTTTCTGTCAACTCTAAAAAATATAATTCTGCAGAAAATACAACGTCTATTCTTCGCACAAAATTCTATTTTGAAAGAACAATTTATTGTTATCTTAGAGACAGAAGGTGTGTCATTGGAATGATAATGATGTCCAATTTCAAGAAGCAGAAATTTGGTTACTATTTGACTACTATGTGACGATGATGTATTTTGTTGCATTGTTTGTAAACGGCTTGCAAACATCTTTGTTGTATCATTTTGATGTGTAAAATTTTTTAACAATATATGAAGTTAAAATAAAAAGATATTTAAAATGCACCAAAACATGTTTCTCATTTCTCTTTTCTTTTATGTGTTATTATTACAACTTCTGAAACAACACATTTTTGTTTCTTAAAATAAGAGATATCAAACAGAAGAACGGGATTATTTCTCTTTAAATCTATTTCATAAATTAATATCCTAGCTGCGACTTTCTTGCCTCTCAGTAATGTTCTACTTAAAGCATATAGTTTATAATTAAAGACCAAGGGCAGTCTGTGCTTGAGATAAGTCCTTTTACTAATCATCAGATCTTACGAGTTTGTTGTTTAGAATTAATGCTCCCTTACGAGTCATTATTAGTGTTTAAAACCTGATGCGTCGATTGAGGTATAAGATACTTGCGTTACAGATTTTCTAACAATCTATATCCCATCTAGTCATTGAATCCGTCCAACTGGTTTCCAACATGGAAATGACTGGTGAGGAATTTTTAAATTATTATGTTTTAAAATTAGCTGTATACTTTAAAGAGCGTTTTAGATTTTTTTTAAGTTTAAATGAAACAGTTATAAGAAGTTAAATTTTTTTTTCTTTTCTTTTAAGATAGAGATCCTTGATGAAGGGGGATTTTTTCTCCCAAGAAAAAAGATGCGTAAGAATTCGATTTGAACTTAATCGAACGAACTTGAAGTCACTCTCAGATCTAACTATTCGAAGTTTATGTCTCAGAGGTAAAACCTGCATGGAGTCAAAGGGAATATAGAAACATGAGTATTGCTTGTGTTCAAGATATGAGGTGATCGAGGATTAAAATCTAACTGAATATTAACATCAGTCAAATCGGTACAATGATGGGTTTTAGAAATTCAAAATTTTGAAAAGGAGAAAGCAAGAAGGAATCGGTCAGATTAAGAGAAATAGTTAAGTGGTTTTAGTTTTTGAAAGGAGGAAAGGGGAGAATGATAAATCAAGCCGATATATAGGTGTTTCATGGAATAAACGCTTCTTTCCATAATTTCACTCGAACATTAAGAGCAACGAGTAAATTTAATAGCGTAGAATCAGCTTATTCCAGACTCAGTTAAGCAATTCATACTGTTTTAAATATCTCTACTGTTTTGCCATTCGACTCATTATTTGCTTATATTATTTTTTACAAGGTTTTGATGAGTTAAGTTCCAATGCCTATACAGCAAACAGCTACTTTTTTGTAGTCCATGCTCTTCAGTTTTGATGCAGATATTTCTACACGGATTGATGAGGGGTTTCAAGAAAAAATAATGGATTCATTAGATAATTTCACTAGAAACGGAGGTGGATGGGTTCTTTCTAGTATCGACTTTATAGATCTACACATAAGAGCAATTTTGCCGACCATGGGAATTAGCTGTAAAATCAACTAAACTACCATATTGGGCTGGCAAACAAAACTCTGTTATCCGTCAAGTGTATCGATGTTTTCTACATGATGATAGCTGCATTATTTCCCTGAAAGAAATGCTGGTCGGTGTAGCTTATATAAAAACATTTGAAAGCATAATGATGCGAAAATGCTTAAATTTCCCTGTTGAAACAACAAACGGTAAAACTTTTTTTTGAAAGAATTGCCGAGATAAGTTAAATGTCAAAGGTTTTGCATTTGAGGAAGACATGATTTATCTCTTTACATCAGCTCCAAATTATAAAGAAATAGACTTATTTCTTCACGAAAACATTATTATCTAGTTGAAAGTATAAACAATCTTTGAGAACCAAAACACTTTAGTATTACTATGAAAACTCTGTTTAAACAGTTTGTTCGACAACAAACATTAATAGAACAGCATCAAACACTTTGGTTCATAAACGACCACAACGAGTGTCAATTCCGGAAATTTGCTATTGAAATTCAAAATTGGAACAGATGTTTGGAAACATCGATTGTAATATTTACAGATTTTGAATACATACTTTAATCTAAAGTTTCGTCTGCCAAAGCTCCAGATGTTCAAAAGTCATTTACATGTATGCTTTTGGAAAACATAATTCCCTCTCTTGTACTTATGATTGGTATTGATCAGAGACGATGAGTTATACACCATAACTTCAGTAATATGGCAAGGACAATTGCTTAGTCAGTTGTTTTTCTGAAATGAAAGAGACTTAGCTTTTCGATTAATTAAGGGAATTAAAACAGTAAGCAGAAATTGAATTGGATGATTAGCTGTATGAGTTCCTCTAAGTGTAATTTGTCTAAAATTTAAAATTAACGATAAGGTGTGCGTCATCATTTACATCGCCAGAAAGGAAGATGTTGGTGCTGGTAGAAACACATCAAATGTGTAATTTATGCAATTACAAAAAAGCCTTTTCATTTCCTGTTGTCATTCCTGATAGTAAATGTAGTTCGCATTTACTTTCAGTGTTACCAAAGGAATATTAATACAAACTGACATCCAGCGCATAATATATAAATTTGGAAAAATTTCTATGTTCACGTTAGACCGAATTTCTGGATAGTTTTCAATTTTAGACAGTTCCTTGATACCGCGTTGATTGAAAATCTCATCGTCTCAATCACGAATTTAAAATGTTTAATAATTTCAAAACAATGAAACAAATGTTGCTGTATAGGAAGGGGAATCTTTCCTCAATCCTATGGTGATAACATTGACAAACAAATAAAAGGTTTGCCATCTAACGTGAAACTTTCTTTAATGTTTTAACGCACGCCAACTATTAATTGAAAAGGTGCTTTTAGCTGATAAAGCTCCCGTCTTCGATTGTGCAGAGCAATTTTAGTGATTATTTACAGAGAATTACTATATCAAAATACAGATGTTTTTAATTACTCGCGGAAGTGTTGCGCTTTTTTCAGACAGCGCAATCTTTGAAATATTACAAACTAGATCAAGGTGCGTACCTATCAGTTAATTGAGCTAACGTTTGATGCAGACCTCAAATTTGTAAGAATTGAACTTCAATTGCAGGGAAATAACGATTATATTTGGCTGGAAAATGAATGCGAATTTGCCTTGTCAGTAGAAGCAATGCTAAATTAATCCTTTCTCTAGTATCAGATTATGATCCCATAGAAGCTCATTCTTTATATTTTGGCATTAGATATAGTCAATCTTTATGGGTATGTACTACTTAAGACCAGTTTTTACTTATATAGCGGCTTTTTATTGGATCTTTTACTAGACAGGAAATGGTGTTTGATGTACTTAATATTCTCCCAACAGCGATAAAGGTATATTCTAGAAGAGTCGACTTGGAGGAGATTCCCTGAATCAGGGGCAGCAGAGACTGAATGACTTACCATTAGCTCAGGCATCTCAAAAGTAACGCTCGACATGTGTCTCCCTTGTGCTAAGAAACTTTGCTCAGGAAATTCAAGCTTCACAAGACTTTTCAAGTAGAAACCCAAGCTTAATTTCTCCCAAGAGAGCTTATTCTCTCAATCCCACTATTTAGATTTGCAGTTTATCTCAAGCAGAGGTTAAAACTAACTTTATTCGTTCATAAAATTTACGATAATTTTCTCAGGAAGAGCAGTTTGAGAAAGATTCTATCGATTTCAACAATTCGAAAGTTAGCAGCCAAAATGAAAGTGAAAAAATTGTTTTAAAACTAAATGAATTCTTTTACGGAAAATGTCTACAGAATGTTAGGAAAAGAGTAAGTAAAAGGGGCTCTCACTGTTGATGAATGTAAAAAAAATATCTTTCTAGATCCCGACCTTAGAATATTTTTGA
The DNA here is from genome assembly GCA_013235015.1 of Araneus ventricosus. Taxonomy (NCBI): domain Eukaryota; kingdom Metazoa; phylum Arthropoda; class Arachnida; order Araneae; family Araneidae; genus Araneus; species Araneus ventricosus. Next base: position 27,033 of record BGPR01019296.1, read on the forward strand.
ACCTTTAAATGAAGGTTTAACTTTGGATGGAAACAAACAGATCTGATTGGATAAACCTATATACATTGGGTTCACGGTGTTAGAGATTTCAAGGTACGATTGTATGGGTCCATATTTTTCCCTCTTTTAAAAAGGTTATAACTCAGGGTGCACACTCTTGTACACTGACACTGATTCTTATTGCACATAGAAACTTCGAATATTTACACGAAGATATAAAAATAACTGCAGATATTATGGATTTGAAGGTAATTTTTGATAAGAGAAATACATCCCTCTTTTTTAAAATAAAATAACAAAGGTCGGTTGGGGTTTTAAAAAAATGAAACTTGTCAACCGATAAGAAGGGAATTCACGTGGGACTGAAACCCTAAAATGTATAGTTGTGTGTGAAGAGATCGTTCAGTGAAAAGACGGGGTAAAGAAAGTTCTCGTTGCTTTTAACTCATGAAAAATATATGGAGGTTTGAAGAACTTTCAAAGTTTACAGTGATTAATGGATCTAAAACCGTTCTCAAGGACAGAGTGGTTCAAAACAAAACAACCTTGTCTTCTTTTTTATGATAAAAAAATTTTTAAGTGATGATGGGTTTCAACGTTTGCTTACAGTATAAGAATAAAACAACGATTCTTCCAATCTACTCCCTCTTTTATGATCTCAAAAGTCATTAATCACAGTTCTTCCTTTCCCTATTTCGTTTTAGTTTGGGCATATCTTTTGAGAAAGAACTATAGTTGCTGCTTTGAAAAAATATTCGTATGTGATAACAAAATGGATAAAAAAAAATAATAAAAGAACTGTGATGTTGCAATTGTGAAGTATGCTAATAGCACTTTCAGACAGTTGTCTGTGAGCTGCTGGTAATTCTTTATCTTTTTTACTTACTAGATGATGACAAGAAGGTCCTCTGTGACAAATCTATCAAGGCTTTCATTTTGGTCATGGAATTATGTTTTGTGTCGTCTCAAGTTTCCTGAATTTAAGAAGCTACTGACGCTTGTTGAAATGGCTTCTTTGTGATCGTAAAAAAGTAAAAGGATGATATAGAAACTTTATTACATTTCCAAAGAATATTAAATGCTATTTACTTCAGGTATACAAGAAGCTTCATATAATTGGCATTAGCGGAGATCAGCTCATTGAACTTGTGTCAAAGAAGCTATGTGCTTACCGTTATGAGAGTGTTTTAGACCTCCATCAGCTTTTCAACTCCAGGAATTTACATAGTTTGGGGAGACAAGAGGTGGGGTTTTCCATTTTTTCTTTCGGTCCGAAATATTGTCAGATTTCTTTTATACTGACCTAATTATTTGAGACAATAGAGAAAGAATTACTTTTGTGAACGGTAGTACACAACTGAATTTTCGCTCGGCACAGTATCAGAGCTGCAGATGGGCGATCCAAGGATTTATTTTCATTTTCCAAGGTCTTATTCCAAAACCAGTTTCATTGCTTTTTCTGTCAAGGCTTGTGAACATTACTCCTTTGTTTTCGTCACATTCCTGAGCAAGCATAACTGTGCTGACAAAGAATAAAAAAATCTATGTTATTTACTATGTTTAGAGGAAGTGACTATTTATATTGTTATTGTGTTTATATGTCGCATCATTTTCCTCCTGAAATTACTCCCATTAAAGGGTTGTTTCCAATCAGGGGTAAGGACTGGGAGAACTTCACATGGAGTATTTATGATTTTTTTTGGCGGGACCGGTGGGCTCGAGGAGCTTTACTCCGCCAACCTCCTAGGTCTCGATTGGAATATGGTGGTTTCTCCTGACAATTGTCTTTTATGTCGAGTATTGTGTTTTAGGGGCTGTTCACCTCTCCGTTACTGTTGTTCCTAGGTCGGATTGTTTGTTCTCCGTCTAAAGCTAGGGAGGGCCCTGGCTAATTGTGCTCATTCTTGTCCAAGACTCAAAGACTGTGCTCATTCTTGTCAGACTCAAGGCTGTGCTCATTCTTGTCAGAGACCAAAACTGTGCTCATTCTTGTCACTGCCCCAACCTTACTAATGAAATAATTAATGCTGAAAGAGAAAAGGCAGGTATTTTTTGGCTGTGTGCAGGTTAAGTCTGATGTTATGTTTCATTATTGGCGCAGATCTCTTCAACTAAATCATATTAGTTTAATAAAAGTTTCAAGAACATTTCCTTTCCACTTCTTCTGAAATTTATCCCTTAGACAATTTCATAAACGCTTACCAGCACAATAACGTAATATTTCTTCTTACACGTAACAGGGATTACCTTCAGTTAGCTCCTGGGGTGGATATACGTGATCTAATTGGTTTGGGGTATTGGGATGAGTATTACGGCGACGATTGCTCGTTGAGATCAACTCTTACTTTCAATGAAACTTTTTTTTTTTTTTTTCCGGGGCTGTTGCGGCCAGATCTGCCATGGAACAAAATGAAACATATTCGATTTCTCAAAATTCAATACCGGTAATTCTACCAATTTGATTCGACGAAGCGTAAATAGCAATAATGAA
>BGPR01019297.1:0-13057 GCA_013235015.1 Araneus ventricosus
AAACTATGCTTCGTTCCGGTTACGTATTGCTATAGAGAATCAGCGCTACTTAGTTGGTATTAGTTTGGCCAACTTGCGACTCAGTGGTCAGCTGGAATTAAATTCGTTGCAAATTTTTTGGTAACTTCATATTTGTAACCTTTATCTCTAAATGAGACGTATTTATGTTTTTTAGCAACTGTAGTCACCCGATATAGAGATCTCCCCGCACAACATTTTTTGTGCCGTTTTTTGGCTGTAGATCAAATTCCTTCCTGAGACCCCAATGGGAAGAACGTAGTCCTATATTTAAAAGTGAACTTTCTTGTTTTATTTATAAGTTAATTTTTATATGCCAGTCGAAATGTAATCAATTAAACCTCTCAAGCAAAGGCTCATTAATCAGACATCTATCAATAAAGACTTTCGCAGTAGTTAGTGGCAACGACAATTCATTAGTTAACATTGCATGATTACCAAACATGCTTGTTATTGCTATGGTAAATACTCGTAACAACGTATAGGAGATATAAGATTAAAGAAATAACTAAATATAGAGCTATGAAGTCAAAAGATAACTAAAATAAGCAAAAGTCCATCCTGATCAGAGGAGAGGAACGCAGACCCGAGCTTTCCAGACAGAGTCCCATGTCTAAATGCTCGTCTTCATCTCCCTATAACGGATGTCCCTCCTCCACGAACATGGCCGCGCTGTCTCCAGGACAATTATCTGAGAAAGCCAGCGGACAGGCTCCATCCCTACTTTATCGCGTCAATCTCGAAACATAACAGAGATCGCGTAGCAGTTCAACTGTGAAAGAGTGGCATTTATCTTAACTACGGATTATTTAGCAAGCAGTAGTGGCAACAACTTGACTTCGGTGCTTAGGGCGTTATTTATGCCTTGTTCAGGAGTTTGATAAGGACCTGAATGGATATGGGGACTTGAATCTGGGTCTGGAAAACGGGTTCTACCCCAAAGGACAGACATTAAAGCTTAAAATGTTAGTTAAACTCAGTTTAAAATATGTAATTTTTCTCAGGAAAACTTTTTCTATATATAAAAAAAAAATCAGAATCCTGAAAGCTGTAAATTTACTTAATTTCCTTTAGATAAAAGTATGAGTTTAAAAAATTCTCTTGAAAACCATTAGGGTGTTCGCTATTCCTTTTCTTTTTTCCCCTCTCTGGTGTGGTGCGGAAGTTTGAAGAAGGAAGGGAGAGAGCTCAGGATGTCGTCCTCGTCATCTGACTGTGGTTCAAGGAAATTACGAAGTCCGTTCCCAAATAGCCCTCGTGTTGCTTTAAAACGAGACGTTAATATAACTAAACTAAACCAAAAATCACTGCTTTTCACTATACTTTCTTATAGCCGTACACATTATGGTGCGTTTGCGTCCTGTTTCGTCGTTTTATGAAATACGTAGTATGCATTTAACTTACGTTGTTCGTCACGTGAATCAAATGCTATTCACACCTGCTATCTAATCTTATCTCCCAGGGTGCACCAGAGTACTTCGAATAGATAAAACAGGAACTCGCTTCCCCTGGGAGGTACAAAATGGTTGAGTGTATTGCTCCCTCCAGTATAGTACGTACCTCCTTCGGGAGGTCGGGCCGTGAATGTTCTACTACTAGGACTCCGGCCTCAGTACTCGAGCTATTGCAGCGCCTGTCATTCAGTTGTTACCCGGATGCTTAGGCACGGCGGGGTGATGTTTCCTTTTGGTCTCATATAATAGATGATCCTTCTTTACTGTAGTCGAGAATATCCAGAAAGGGGTCATTTAGTTAGACAGATGATTCGAATCTAGACGTACATTGAATCCTGGCGACTAACGTCGCTAGACTCATTTCAGACCGACTGAATCCTGGCGACTAACGTGTTAAGACACATTTCCTTTGACCGACTGAATCCTGGCGCTAAGTGTTAAGACACATTTCTTTTGACCGACTGAATCCTGGCTGACTAACGTGTTAGACATCTCTCCTTTGACCGCACTGAATCTGGAAGCTAACGGTGTTAAGATATCTTCCTTTGACCGACTGAATCCTGGCGACTAACGTGTTAGGACACATTTCCTTTGACCGAGCTGAATCCTGGCGATTAACGTGTTAGACGCATTTCCTTTGACCGCAAACTGATCCTGGCGACTACGTGTAGGGACACATTTCCTTGACCGGACTGAATCCTGGCTGACTAACGTAATTGAACATCTTCCTTTGACCGACGGATCCTGGCGACTAAGTTATACAGACACATTTCCTTTGACCGACTGAGATCCTGGCGATAAAGTGTTAAAGAACCATATTTAGCTGATGACTGGAATCTGGCATAACGTGTTGAAATATTTCGCTTGACCGATGATCAATGGCGCTATCTGTTAACATCTTTCAGCTGACCGACTGGATCGAACTCTAAGCTTAGACTGAATTACAGTTTCGATATCAACCGCATTCCAAATTCGACTCATCTAACTGCTGCGTTCTGGCGACCATTCACACGCAGAAACCAGGCTCTGAGGCCCTGTGGCTAGTGTAGCAATCTCAGTTCCTACACGGCGCTGGGCTCAGCCACGATTCTACTAAGATCGCATTGCACTGGGCCTGGGTGCAGGTAAATATGGGTCACTCCGTGCAGGTGCAAACGCCTTCCCCCTGGTGCAGTTATCAAAGCTCCTCCTTGCCCTAGCAGTGCAGGGACAGGGAAGGAAACTACCTTCAGAAGGAGGAATATGGCAGCCTCAGAGATCGCGGGCAGGAGGCACTAGAGCCCCAGGGAGACACCTCAACCTTCAAGGAATATGGGCAATGGAGAGAATTGCATGAGCGCTGCTGATTTGACGTTGTTTCAAGCAGCGTCTCGTATGATTGTAATTTATAAAAATAATTTTTACGGAATTTCATCCATCTTTCTCTTAAATTGTCAGTATTTTTTTTATAAAATTTATTTAAATAATTATCTTTAATTACAAGCACTTTTTTAACTTTAAGATGAGAAAAGTATATCAGTAATAAAAGTTCAAAGCATTTTTTGAAAATAATTGTCTAATTTACAGTCATTGTAAAATAGTTTGTGAAAAATCTTAAGTAATTTCTTGTTAGTAAATCTTGACATCATGACATGGCGCTGCGACAAACAGACCAATCAGCACGCTCAGAATTTCTCCTTGTCCCTATTCGTCAACAAGGTTGATACTTTGCCGGAACCAGGATCGATGGACCGGACACGAAGGAGCCACGACCACACAAGCCCACTCGGAACTATTTAAAATTAGTAAACATCCACCGAAAACATGGTGGTATTTAGTTATATTTTAGATACGAACAACTCTCTCGTCTGGTCGATGAAAGAGCCAAACGAGTGAAAAGACATCTATAGAAATATATTAACAATATTGTGCCTATATAAAACTCTTAAAACACCTATCATCGATCAGAGAGAAAATAAACCACTGACAACAAATACATTTCGGAATTGCTTAAAGCATAATCCATTAAGCAGTACGTGTAAACGACAATTTATAAAAATCATTTAAAAGAAAATCACCAGCCTAAACCAACACACTCACAACAACACACAACGTTAAGCCTAGATTAAACTATTGCAAAAAACCAAGAGGAATCCCCATTTCAAATATAGAAAGGAAAGAAATATTCTTTTTCTTCTTACTTTCTCAGTATACAAGTATACAAACAGAAATATATTGTAATGAAAATCAAAATTCGAACTCATGTTTGACGAATCTCCACGTTTTTTAGACCTCCTGAGTCAAAAAGCACAATTTTGGAATTATGTCTGTCTGTATGTTTTGTGAACAAGATAACTCAACTATCAGAGCTACGGGATGAAATTTGGTATGTGGTCTTAAACATAATTTTAGGTTTCTGAAATTTTGGACAAAATCCTCAGCGGGAAGTCTCTCTGTCTGCATGTCCGCAGTCATCTGAACAGTATAACTCAAAAAGACTTGAATAGCTAAGGATAAAATTTCATTACAGTTTATCATCCTCGTCATGAATGTAGGTCCGTATAAAATTTTGGGCCAAATCCGTCAAAAGGTTGACTGTCTGTCGGTCTGTATAAGCGCATCTCCAACGCATCCGCTATCTCCACACGCATGCGTATTGGACGCAATCTTCTGTGCACGATATTTATTGACTCCTGCTTGGCGTTTTTTTCATCCGATTCTCCATGCGCATGCGTACTTAGTAGCAATCTGTGCACGCTGAAGGATTGTCCTTGAGCGAAGAAAGAGTAGAAACCGGTATTCATTTAATCGGAACGCATCTCTTCGAATTTGATTTTTTACCTAAATATTTTCTGGTAGTCATTGGATCCTGGGTTACAATAGGTTGGAATTTTTTTATCCACGCGGGGGGAGGGGAAACAGCACCTTTTTCGAGAAGTATACGAGAAAGTTTAAGGGAGACCACTCCCGCTGGTTTCAGAAAGAACTCTCAAGCATCCGAGCTTAGCTGAAATTTATGATGGAAAACAACCTCTGTACCGACAGGCTGGAATAAACCATGTAGGGGCCTATAATCAGTACAATCTTCGGGGCCCTCTTTCCGTTTCTCAATTTCCAAAAACAAATATTTTTTATTCGTTTTCATTTCATCTCCATACAAACAGATTTTAAGTAATAAATATGAAGATGGACCGAAATATTTAATTTGCAGGGAGAGTTGGCAGCAGTATCTCGCTAGTAAAAATAAATAATAAAAAAAAATTAGAAACTTTTTTTTAACGCAATCTATAAATACTCTAAAGCAAAGTTTTACAAAAGTGTTGGATTGTGAATCTATCGGTGAACCCCGAAAAAAATTGGACCACAAACATTTGCAATCATAAAAAATAAAGAAAAAAATTGGAAAAATCCTAAGAAAAATATTCTGAAATGCAAGCGATACTTGATTTTAATTTGAATAAGTTCGAGTACATTAAATGAAAGTACTAAATGAAATTACCTGGAAAAAGTGCAAAAAAAAGATCCACGAGACAGGCCCCGAAAAAAAAAAACTGAGGGCTAGCAGTTGCCTAGCCCAGAATGTCAGCCTATCAATAGAATAATTCCAGAAATGATTTTTTCTGTCTCAAGGAATCTGAAACGAGATCATCAAAATCTCGATGTCGAATTCTTGATAATTATAATACTTTTTCGAAACTTCATTAACGAGAAAGCAAAAAATGGTCAACTGAAATATTTTTAAAATGTGTTAAAAAAGCATAGGTGATATGCCATGCAATCGGGCAACCATCTCCAAAATACTACCAAGCCCCACTCGGAATTATTTAAAGTGTACAAGCATCACCCGAAAACATGGGTGGTATTTATTTATATTTTAGATATGAACAACTGCTCGTCTGGTCGATGCAGAGAAAAAGAATAATAAGTAGGTATGGCGGTTATTGCAAGAACAACCGTTTTTTTTTTCACCTCCGGTTTTAATTTCCAAGTTAAAACCTCTCAAAATAACCGGTTTTAAGATTTTAAAAAAGAAACAACGTTTGTAGACAAATATTTTTGTTAATAATATACAATAAGTAAGTATTAATCCAATAAGTAATTAATGTAATAAATAATGATTATAAATAATTGATTAATACAATATGTAATAATAATAAATGAGTAATTATTGAAATAAGTAAGTATTGTAGACAAAATTTTTTATTAAAATTGTTTTCACAAGAAATTAATTCATTGGCCAATATTTATCATCTAATCTGCTCGTAAAGACTCTTTCAGCAATGTGTTGATCCGTGAGTCGACATCTCTCATCGGAAACAACATCATTCAAAGTAGATACAAATCTTTTGGACGCCACAGAACTTCCGACTAAACATATATAGATTTTTTGGCTACAAAAAACAGACGCCGTTTGCAGACAAAATTTTTTATTAGTATTGTTTTTGCAGGAAATCAATCCATTGGCCAATATTTATCTGTTCATAAAGACTTTCAGTAATCTGCCAACCAACAAACGCCTCGAGGAAGCGGTTGTCGGTGATTGGCCAAAGATGATGAAATTCAAAGCTCAATTAATATGGTAAATTTTAGTCTAGTCGAACCTAAAATCGAGCCTATCTTTCGACCCGGTTTCTTTACCCGGTTATTGGATTTTAAAAAAATAACCGGTTAAAACCGGGACAAAAAATAACCGGTTAAAACCGGGATAAAAAATAACCGGTTGAAACCGGGACAAAAAATAATCGGTTAAAACTGGGACAAAAATATCCGAAAAAAATACGGTTAACCGAAACATAAAAAAAAAACCTAGTTTTCGGTTTAAACCGGTAGGTTTTTCCCATCCCTAGCTGAAACTGCAATCGTAATCAATACAGAAAAAAATCCTACGTCTGCAAGTTTTCTATGATTAATGATTGTATTGCAAGTCGACTATTGCACATGGTAAAAATGGTTCAACTTTACTATGTAAATTACACGCATTTATGATTCCTTTGCAGTGATGGACCCGAAATCCATAAAATAATGACTTGCTCCAGATTACTAATGGAGTCATTTTATGTAACGTCACAGCCAACGCAAATTTAGTTTCTTTTTTATGCATTATTTTCTTATGAATACTGAGTGTACTTCATTCTCATTTTTTATAACAAACCGAAATTAATGTAATGTTGCACTGTACAGAGCACAGAATCATCTGCTGTAATCTTTAGACCGCTTCCAATCAGAGAACCAAAAAACCATCCATGCATGAACAGATTCAGAGACGACAGATGCAACACCTTTCTTCTGACAGAAATTCTAAGAAAAATTCTTATTTTCCATCTGGAAAAAGTAAAGTTTGAATTCAAGTAGTTCGAAATCTGAACTCAGGGTTACAGAGAGTTTACAGAAGTAAAGGAAGTCAAAATTTAAAACATGTAACAGAAGAAAACGATTTTTTTGGTAAGCAAATTTGGCTAATACAGTAAAGAATACTAATAGCTGTTTTCCGCTTGACTTCAGTTGCCTTCTCTATATATTGCATCTTGCAAACGATGGACTATTTAATATATATATATTTTTTAAATAAAAAATATATATAAAGCGTTTCAATAAATAAAATTGGTTCTTGTTTAATTTCTAAAAGTATTTCAATAAATAAAAATTGTTCTTGTTTCATTTCTAAAAGTATTTCAAGAAATAAATATTGTTCTTGTTTAATTTCTGAAAGTATTTCAATAAATAAAAATTGTTCTTGTTTAATTTCTAAAAGTATTTCAAGAAATAAAAATTGTTTAATTTCTAAAAGTATTTCAAGAAATAAAAATTGTTTAATTTCTAAAAGTATTTCAAGAAATAAAATTGTTCTTGTTTAATTTCTAAAAAATTTCAATAAATAAAAGGTATTTCTTCTTTAATTTCTAAAATTTCAATAAATAAAAATTGTTCTTGCTAATTTCTAAATGTATCAGAAATAAAAATTGATTTCTTATTTAATTTCTGAAAGTATTTCGAAATAAAAAAATTGTTTAATTTCTAAAGTATTTCAAGGAAATAAAAATTGTTTAATTTCTAAAAGAATATTTCGAAATAAAATTGTTCTTATTTAATTTCTGAAAGTATTTCAAGAAATAAAAAATTATTTCTAATGTTTAATTTAAAGAATGATTTCAATTAAATAAAATTGTTCTTGTTAATTTCTAAAGTATTTCAAAAATAAAATTGTTCTTGTTTAATTTCTAAAAGTATTTCAATAAATAAAAATTGTTCTTGTTTAATTTCTAAAAGTATTTCAAGAAATAAAAATTATTCTTGTTTAATTTCTAAAAGTATTTCAAGAAATAAAAAATATTCTTGTTTAATTTCTGAAAGTATTTCTAGAAATAAAAATTGTTCTTGTTTAATTTGTGAAAGTATTTCAATAAATAAAAATTGTTCTTGTTTAATTTCTAAAAGTATTTCAATAAATAAAAATTGTTCTTGTTGAATTTCTAAAAGTATTTCAAGAAATAAAAATTGTTCTTGTTTAATTTCTAAAAGTATTTCAATAAATAAAAATTGTCCTTGGTTTAGTTTTTGTGCTTATAAAATATGACAACACTTTTCAAAGCTGAGTCAAATTGACTCTCTGTTTCCATTCTGGCGTTGAATAATTTTAGTAAAGGTCATAGTTATTCCTCTCACGCAAGTGCAACTCTTGAATTCATATACTGATATATTGATTTTTATAAATTCATTTAACATTTTTCTTAAGCAAGTGTCTATTAACTTGTTGTCATACCTTCTCAATCAGCAATAACATTCTCAGCCATCATTAGGTGTACATAAGGTATCTCAATAAATAATTTTGAAAGTTGACTGCAGGCATCATCTTATTCAGATGCCCTCAGGTTTTTTTCGATCGGTGTTTTGGTAAGCAAACAAATAAGAAATAGAAGCTGAAAATAGATCTTGATTAGCTTATTATAATATTTCATTAAGACAACAATTTTCATGTGATTCAGTCTTATTGCTTTCTGTTGACCATGGTCAAAATATTCCCTCTTATAATTTCCGATACAGCATGATCATGACATTCAGTCTTATGACTCTCCAGTCGCAATGGTCACGTGATTCAGTCTCATGACTTTCAAGTCACTTTGATCATGTGATTCAGCCTTACGATTTTATTTACTCTGAGCTTTAATAATCAAGCTGAATTTGGTATAGCACAAGTGTATTCTTTTTGTTTAATTTATCAGAAGTCTAAAATATGAAATTGTAAAAATAAATAAAGGAATAAGAAATAAAAATAAATTAATTAATTAAATAAAAAATGCAGCATACATAAAAAATATCTATCACAAACCATACTGATAATCGAGATTGAACTGTTCCTGGAACCGTTAAATGTTTTGTTAATTTGTTTTTATATTGATATCTATTGATTTTATTCGGTACAATTTATCTTATTGAAAAATTTGGCTGTCAGAGGGTTATCAAATACATCTACATAGTAAAAAAAATCACTACTGGCCTCTCACGAAGTTACCTAAAAAATGCAAGGCCTGTGCAATATCAGTAACCACTATTTCGAAACCGTATACAATCTCCCATCTGCGCATGAGTAAAAGGATACCCGAACCACTTCATCATCACAAGGAAACGACATCCCTTCCTCATACCCTCATCCATATTTCCACCTCCTTCTAAGAAAGACCTTTCGAAACAACCTCTTCAAAAGCACTTTTTTACAAACATCCAGATGGTACAGAGCTGTTCCGTCAAATCCCCTCTCTTCCAAACGATTCTCTAGGCACCAGGGGGGAGGGGAGGAAAAAAATATTTCTTCCAGAAGAGAAATACCCCATACCGGAATGGCAGGCTTTATGATCTACCCCCGCAATTAAGCCAGCTCCATGTTGCCAGTTTGAGGGTCTTCATTACAGAAGAATATCGCCTGCTCGTCTACGAGAGGGTAGAGAGGAAGGATTCTGCTATGTCCCACCAGTCAGTCCTTCTTCTATCTGATGACCCTTAGTCGTGGGCCATTAGATGCAGAAGATTCGTCTGCTGCTTTGCCAAACCCCCCTAAGTACATTGTTCCATGTAGTTGCGCCGAGTCCTTGCACATTCTGATGATCCGCTTATATTGTTGACAGGGGGTGGATATGCGGGTTGGGTGGTTTCCCCCCCCCTTTGGAAGAAAAGAATGGGGATGGAGGGTAGGGGGAGGAGAGATTCCATCAAGGTATGGGGAGGTGAGGTTGAATCGAGTATATGAATCGTTTGATGTCTATTACATGAACCCTCAAGGGATCGTGGAATCGTGTGTGATTTTTTTGGGAGTAAGGTTCTGTAGAGGATTTGGGGTGAATAGCTCGTAGAGGCCTGTTTGGGTAGGGTGAAACTGGTGAAATTTTACAAAATATTTTGCTATGATTGTGTTATAGACCGAGTTTCTTAACGCTCTGGTCAAAAATTAATTATTGGTATTATTTATTTATTTGTTTTCTTGTATCCGAAATATACATAGAGAAAGTATTGTAATCCCTGAAAAATTCGATTTTAAAGTTTCAATCAATTCTCATGTTTCTTAACTACCTGTGCCTGACAAAAACATTTTTTGTAATTATGTTTGTGAACACTGTATCCCAGAAACGGAACGGGCTATATGAATGGAATTGTGCGTATTGCCTAAAATGTAGCTTTTTAGTGCTGACTGTCCGTCGGACTTATCCCATGTCCATTCAACCGATTCGGCTGCCGCAATGGCATAAGGCACGGGGGCATGGGGCGCGTTCTGTCCGTGGGACTGTCTGTTAGTGTGTCAAATACTCAAAAGTGTTACGAGGTGAACAGATGAAATTTGGAAAATATCTTTTTATTTTAATGGTGAGTCTTTACTAAATTTTCGACCAAATCTGGGAACGACCGTTTGCCGATCTGTTTATTCTTACGCATGTGTGCGCGATAACTAAAAAACTAAACAAGCTACATAAATGAAATTTGGTATGTGGTCTTCATCAAATTTTGAACTCACCTGGTCGATGGGAAAACAGTAAAAAAGTTTACTTGATTCTCTTCGCTAAACTGCGAAGTTTAATATGAAATAATGTATAAGTATGCGAAAAAATCTAGGGAACGAGAATTCCCCGAATTTTAAATTACCGAGAAAGCAAAAAGATAAGTAACTTTGTGAGGTGACATAGTGAAATTTAAATTAATTTCTAATAAATTGAAATAAAATTGCTTCGTTCATGAAATTACTTAACACGTTCGCTGCCATAGCTCACACCTTTTAAATTACCGATAAAGCAAAAAGGTAAGTAGCTTTGGGAGGTGATATAGTGAAATTTAAATTAATTTCTAATAAATTGAAATAAAATTGCTTCGTTTATGAAATTACTTAACACGTTCGCTACCTGAGATTCGGACTTTCTATCTGATTAGATTAATCTCTGCTATCTTTAAATAATAGTAAAGAAGGGGTCGAAGCTGCGGTGGCCTAGTCGGTGGTTATGGCGAAAGTCCTACTTTAATGCAAATAAACACAACAGAAAACTCGTCCAGTGATTATTAAAATTCTTACTGTCTGCTACGGTATTCTTATACGTGATCAGATTCTGAGGATGAATATAAGAATACATCATTTCGCAAGAAGCATGCGCAAAGTTCATCTCAATGCTTCATTTCTTCATGGAATGTTTCTATCACTTACAAGTACTGGCACAAGCACATCAAAATGAACAATAAGTATAAGGTTTGAATGGATATCAGTAACAATGAGATATCCACATCCTTATTGCATTATGGGCTGGAATTTTCAGAAATATTCGCAGTTTAAGAAACTAGTTGCATTGCATTTGGAAATGAAAGAACTACTGTATTTCTCAATTCTTCAGTTTGATAGATTATTTTGCTGTGGTTAGTTGCGACATTTCTCCCAGTAATTATTTTCTTTGCGGTTAAAGATTTGCTTTTAGTTATCCGCGACTTTTATAGTTGGGTGAGAAAAGTATCGTGTTCTTAGTTGAGGCTGATAAGTTGTTAGTTTTCTAAGGATTTTCCGACGCTATTTATTTTTGATGTAAAACGAGGCTAACCAGCTATGGCAGAAAAAGTATCCTTCAAGTAACTTTTTAGTTTTTCAAGATTTTGTAATTCGTTTCTTTTTAATTACTTTTAAGGTGGCTTCAAATGCAATCATGAGTCAAAATTATAAGATCAAGACAGCAATAGAGTTGCTTAAAAAACGGAAAGTTAATTTTAGCAGATCAAGTTAGTATAAAGCATCAAGCAGTTTTGATTCAACTACTTTGAATTTCAGGATACTTCAAAAAACAACAGAATCAACTCAGTATCAAGCAGTTTTGACTTTCTTACATAGGGAAAAAAATCCCTTCAAACTGCTCAATTTACGGCAAAAACGGAGCGTCAATCTGGGAAATCAACTAGCATCAAACATCAAGTAGGTTTGATTTCAATTTAGTATCAAGCAGTTTTGACTTTATTACATAAGGAAAAAAATCCCTTCAAGCTGCTCAATTTACGGCAAAAACGGAGCGTCAATCTGGGAAATCAGCTAGCATCAAACATCAAGTAGCTTTGATTTCAACTTAGTATCAAGCAGTTTTGACTTTATTACATAAGGAAAAAAAATCCTTCAAACTGCTCAACTTACGGCAGGAACGGAGCATCACTCTGAGAACTCAGCCTGCATCAAACATCAAGTAGTGTGGATGTAGCTAATCTGAAAAAAAGAAAAGAAAAGAAAGCCCTACTTACTTCTTAAAAAAAGGAAACAAAACTGACTAAATATCAAGCAATTTTATTGTAAGTAAAACCTAGGCTGATCATTTTAAGCCACAAACGATACGTTAATCTGTCTAATAAACTTTCTAACAAAAATATCGCAGTTTTGATTTAGCTAATTTTAAAAAAAAAAAACCTCGGTATCAAGCAGTTTTGAGAAATAGAAAAAAACGGGACGTTAATCAAGCAAATCAGCTTAGTATTGTTACAAACCTGTAATGTCGCTTTCCAGCAGTGTTAGTCTTATGGTTGGAAAGAGACAAATACAGATTCTATGGGATTCCGGGGGAAGAATGGAAACCATTGACCCACGATCTTGGAGACAATTTTGGCTACAAAATTTAAGATCCCGAAAATGTTAGAATTTTCTCGCTATCTCTGTTAGGAGCAAAGTTATGGAGATTCTTCGGGAATTTTCCTGTGACGTCACATCCTGTCGGACAAGGGTATAAATACCGACTTATTCAACGTGGAAGTCACGTATTTGGATTGTCTTTGCAGTGCGAACGTCTTTGAAATCTCTCTTTGAAGTTTTCTCCGTAGTGCGAGCTTGTAAGCTGATAGACGCCGAGCGGTATTGAAAGTGCTCTTATTGTTCTTAGGAGTGATTTGCTATTTGTTTGTTTTGCTAATTTGTGCAAGTGCTGTTTTTTTGCCTCCTGTGCTTCGTGTTTTCCGGAGTATTCGTGATTAAAACGTCGTTCTCCATTATCCTGCTTGTTGGGCTGTTTTCACCGCACTCTCACTGGACGAATTTTCGTAACAGTATCAAGTAGTTATCATTAGCGCCTTAACAGGGATGCCCAGTTCGCGCGTCGACTCACTGGTCAAAT